>PVJO010011209.1:0-60765 GCA_004026905.1 Hystrix cristata
GAAAAGGGGGACTCCTTGTAGCATTGATCAATGCTGGTGGGAAAGTATGAACCCTCATGAAAAGAAGAAAAATTTTTCTTAAGCCTCTCAGATGTCTAACTCTGGACAGTTAATATGTGCTTCCAGAGCTGAAGGGAACTTTCAAGATGGAAAGCGGTGGGTGGATCTTTATATTATTCTTAGAATGCTATCAACATTTAAAGATACATATGTGCAATATTTAATTGACGCCAGCCTGATTAGCATCCCCAAGTAGGAAACCTGCATTCCTGTAGAAGAGACAGAGTCAGGGACCAGGAGCTCCCCGGCAGGATGGTCTGGGGTTGCTGGAAGTCAGAGGCTTTGGGACGGGTGGATGCAGTCTGACTTCAACTCTGCAACCTGCAAACTGCACCGTCGCAAGAACTCAGCTGGGTGCTTCTGTTTCCTCAGCGCTGCTTGTAGGCAGTAGCACCTAGATGCTCCAAGGGGCCTTGGGAAGAACAACATCACGCAAGATTCACGTAATGCGGATTTAATAGGGTCAGGCACTGTCCTGCACGCTCTTTATGAAGTCACAATGTGGGATCCCATTCCATCCACTCAGAGAGATATTACTACCTCACTTAATAGGTTCACAAACTGAATGTCAGAAGAGACCAGTTAAATTTACCAATATCACACAATTTTTTTATTAGTACATGTTTGTTGTACATGACAGTTCCATTCCTTATGTGGAGTTGCTACATGGGCATAACATATCTTAATGCCTTTTTCATTCTCTCTCCTCTCCTCCCTCCCCATTCTTTCCATTTTTTGATTCCTTTTGCTTTTGAGAAGAGCCATCTCCCGACTTCCTACAATCTATCTTTTATTTTGCTTTTTATTTATACTTTGGCTTTCTCAAATAAGAGGAACCATGTGATATTTAAGCTGTGTGTCTGATTTATTTCACTTAACATTATGATCTCAAGGTGCTTCCATTTTCCTATCAATGGCTCAAGTTTATCCTTCTTTATGGCAGAGTAGTATCAAATTTTAAATGGAAAACTAAGATCTAAATCCAAGACTCATAATCCAAATCCTGTGTTAATTCCACCAACACCATGATGCTAGTAAAATAATGAAGCAAAATAGCTAACTGTCTACGTGGCTTTTCTTCAATAAACGAACTTTTTGAGCTTTGAAAATTCCATGATTTTTAAAATTCTACACATCTTCACCCTACCTTATGATGTAAACCTGACAATACATGATTTCTATAATCGTGCCACTGAACTATTAGCCTATAATTATCAGAGTAAAAGATGTCTGAGTAAACTAGACCAGAAGTCGATGTTCACCGGGGTTTTTCTGGAATCATAAAGTGATGGAGTGGCTGCTAGAGGACATGTCAGTGTTGCCCTATGTCTCCATCTCCACTTGTCACACAGCTGAGACAAACCCGACTCGTCGCCTCTCTTAGACAGCTGTGGTCTTTTTACCGTGTTCCACACTCGCAGATTCCCTTCACCCCACTGGGGTGTCCTCAGGATTGTCCTTCCTGTCGGCAGACCTGAGACACCCTGACTCTGAGGGGTCTTCAGAGGGTGAAGCTAGTTCCTGCACACAATGGGAAGCAGGGCGCCCTGTTAGACCACGCCCACAAGGACAGTCTCATCAAATCCTGCAGGTCACAGTCAAGGCAGCACCATCAAAGTAGTTCAAGAAGAATCTTTTTTTTTTTTTTTCCGGTAGTACTGAGACCCGAACCCAGGGCCTCTGCACTAAGCGACATCTGCAGCCCTTTTTAAATCTGGAGACAGGATTTTGCTCCGTTGCCTGGGTTGGGCTCAAGCTTCTAACCCTTCTGCCTCAGCCTCCTAGATTAAAATGCTGGGATTACAGGTGTGTGCTCCTATGCCCAGCTCGAGAGGGACTAAGTGCTGTGAATATCTCTTCGGTCCTCTTGACTCCGTCTAGATCAGGTAAAAAATAAAGCAGAAATTACTGGGAAGAGAGGAAAACAAACTCACAGCACGAAGGCCCGGAAGAATCCTCGGTCAGGGACCAACGTGCCCGATGCAGTCTCCCCACGGACACCTTCCTTGGTAGGCAGCCCCGGTTGCCATCCTCCTCTTTGCCTTTCGCCTCCTCATCCTGAAAGAGTCACTTTGCCTTTCAATACTCTGCACCTTGAGGACTGGAATCCTAATCAGGGATCACGGCTGGTGATTTTCCTCAATCATTTCCTCACTGCGGGGCTTGGCCGCTGTTCTCTGACCAACAGCAGGGTAGATGTGAGGACCAAGACACTAGGCAACCGGTCAAGGTCCCGCTCTGCGGATCTCCAGTCCAGTGCAGCGTCAGTGAGATGCTGTGTGGGACGTGCCCACCTGAGGCCTGAATACAGTGAATCCCCAGCAAGCAGCACCTGGTCCCGTCCGCGTTCTTATCACACTTCTACACACTTCGGCGCTCTGTCCGCCGCATGGCGCCCCCAGGAAACCTGGCAACAAAGATTTCCGATTTCTTTCTCAGTTTAGAATATCGAGACAAGATTTGGATGAGCAGGCAAATGTAACTTTTCTCTTGGGAAACTTCATCAACTCCGTGCAGCGGCCAGAGACAGGCTGCGTGTCACAGGACTGGGTTTAAATCAAACACAAGACGTCGGCGGCAGTTCAGAGCCCGACACGGTAAAGGACAAGCAAGAGTTCACAGAAAGTATACCAAGCAACAAAACCACAGATAAGGCAGGAAAAACAAAAAGAAAATAACTGAACTCAACTAGATAGAAAAGCCTCCCTTCCACTAACATAGCAAATTATGATATTGAAGGGCCTTTCCTAAAATAGCTCCCTTTTATCTTTGTGATAAATGTGTTAACATTTGATTCTCACTTTATAAAGTATGTCTCTATTCGGTAGGATCAAAAATATGGTGAGTGCTGCTGTTACGAGGCATCCAACAGAAAGGCAGCTTGTAAAAACACAACACTGTGTCCACGTCCACCTTAGTCACTGGGTCTGGCACCTGCTCTTGCCCAAAGTCAAAATGGCCATGAAGGGAGATGTGTTGAATCAATTCAGGACATTGAGGCAGACAGGACTACATAACTAAAGACACACAGGAAAGAGGACTCCAGAGCTGCTGCAGAAAGGGGGAAGGACGACGGGACAAGCCTGCTCCAAGTATAGGGGAATACTTCAGGGACATTCACTGTAATATGGTTTTTACCATTAGTAATCTATTTAAACATCCATCATAGCTCTTGATCATGCCTCATATATATCAGAAAAGACAGGCCAGACAGTGCAAACAGCCCAGAGTATCTGGCACTGACTGCCGTCATGGACAGTATCTACCACGGAAGAGGGTGACTATCGTACATACGTCTCATGGGATACCCAAGATGTGGCCAGAAAGAATGAGACAGTGAACGACTTTTCACAGATATTCTTTTTCAGTTATTCTTTTTCAGCTATTCTTTTTCAGCATCACAGTTTCCATTTTGCAGATTGAGCCTAATTATCGAGCAAGTACACCTGGGTGATATTTAACAGTCAGTAATCCTGCTGTTTGAGGTCTTTTTCAATTAGGAAAAGTGGTGCAAGCTAATCTGCAAAAAGGAGTACAGGGAGACTGCAAAGTACCAGCGGACAGAGTGGGAGAATCTTTCTGGTCCACAAGTATAGACTTTTAGAATTTATACCATACAAGCTGACCACACATATAATAAATACATTTATAGATTAACTAACACCAAGAGGTCGGAAAGGATCGGCTCGGCAATTCTGCGTGTGAAACAATACAGTTCTCATCCCTAAAATAAGTGAATTCTTCCATCAATGGAGACAACAGCAATTAAAGAAAAATAAGAAATTTCAGTATAAATCTGAGACATAATCAGAACAGCAAACATGAAACAATCTAGAATCCTCTCAGCACAAGCTTTGGTTTGGCCCTGCTGCCCGTGAGAACTTGGCTTCGCACCAGCGATTTAGCCTTCCTTCCTGAGCCCGGGGAGCACGCTCCCGGCTTCCAAGTTCAGATTCTAGATCTGCTACTCCCCAGCTGTTTGCTAGGATGATTCCTGGTCTACAAGATGCACACGGTGATAACAGCACTCACCACAGGAGTTTGTTACGATCTGTAGGTAGCAGAAGCGTGTCACACCCTCTTGACAGTGCTGGGAAGGGACTTCCTGTTTCTCATTTCTCCACATCCCACGGTAGAACTAGGCAGCACCTGCCCTGTCCCCTTCTGACCTCCCCTGCGACCTGACTCTTCTCCAAGCCCAAGATCATGTGTAGTCTTTATAGGCACTCAGACATCTGTGGACTTGAATCGGATTAACTAAAGCGTGATTGATTCAAAAGATCTCTAGAAAGCCACAGGCAAATCCTCACCGTCTAGAGTTACCGACTGGGGAGCCCGCATGAGAGGGAGACTCCTCCATCCTCCTTTTGAGTCTGGGCCAAGTTCTCGTGATGGATGAGACAGCCGAGTGGCAGGCTCCCCAGTCCTGATTAAAACGACATTCGCTATTAGCGACTGTATGAGGGTGCATCTAGGTGAGCAAGCGGGCTGACTTCTGAGTGGTCTAAATGCACACAACAAGGGGCTGAAATTGGAGCAATTTGGTGTAATTTAGAAAAAAGAAGGAGTGAATGAATGCAAGCACTGCAGAAAATTATATATTTTATTTGAAGGTAAGATTGCACATCTCTAATCAAGCCTTAAAAATCTGAATTAGGATAAATTGTGCTGTAATTATTTTCTTAGAAGGGAACAAAGAAGATTCTGAAGCACCTAACATCCCCCCTTTGAAGCTTTCAAAAATGAAGACACTCATGTTGTGGCAAATGGACGGCTTTATCTGCTTCTGCCTCGTAAAAACCTGAAGTTCATTTAGCCAGATACTCAGAGTCTTTGACGCTGAACGTACCGACTTGCTTTTAGTCTTCCCAGCACATTTGGTGCATTTGTTTTGGTCCTCCTGACCTTCAAGGCTTTAATTAAGGGAAAAATTAGCTTCCTAGTGTAAACAGGGACTTGAGTGGGACTCCTCTGCCAAATGTACACGTGCTGAAGACAGGCGCATGTGTGCATGTGTGTGTTAGAGTTCAGGTTGAAGAGGTGAGCAAAGAAAAAGAAAACTCGGTAAAAATTGTTTGCTTTGTATTCTCATATTTCAGACTTTCTTTGGATCATTATTCTCATGAAAATAATTCATAGCTAATTTTTATATCTAGGGGAAACAATGCAAATTTCTCTCCCTCCAGGTAAGCATAAAATTTTATTTTTGTTCTCTTAAAAATGTTTCCAAAATTTTATATCTAGCCCACTTCTTCTTACTGTACTGGAGAATTACGGCCCCCAGTATTAAAACACACCAGTTCATTACTGTTTGGTCCCATCACCCCCAACTAGGGAGGGTTGTTGTTGTTGTTGTTTGCTTTTTTGCTTTTGTTTTTGTTTTTCTTCTCTCAATTCTCTTGTTTTAAAACACCACAGGGGAAGATAACTGCCCGCAGCCCCTTACAGGGTACAAGTATTGCTACCGTGTGGAAGTTCTTTTAATTCTCTCCGTGGTCACAATTTGACTCTCTTTTCCTTGTCTGGATCTTAAGGGAGACAGAAGAAGTAATTTTCCAAGCCCTTCCTGATCGCTGCCCGCTGCTTGAGCGCGGAAGGGCAGAAGGAGCCCGGGCTTTGGGACTCAGCCCGAATTCTAGTTCAAGCCCCGGCTCAGGGAGCCGGATGAACTTCTCCATGTACGTGATCAACCACAGCACCGGCAGATCAAAGCCTCAGGCTAAATGCTCATTAGCTCCTGTGCACTTGCGGTCCCTCACGGCCAGGCAGGACCTTGATCGTCGAGTCACGGATGGGGACGGTGGGCACCTGGGGTGGTCACCTGCTGCTGATCGCACAGCTGTGAGCCGGCAGAGCTGTTTTTGCCCTCCGGATGTAGATGCTTCACGTGACACTGCCCGGATTCCAGATCGCACAACCACACACGGAAGAACGCAAACCAAACGTAAAGCCCCGAGAAAATTGTAAAGCTGAATGGAGGTTTAACGACTGAACTCTTGCTGTCCTATTCTCCAGACTGCATTATTTCCGCTTACAGAGTTTTTGAATTTGGAGAACTCAGAGTTTGTCCCGAGGAACATCAAGATAAGCCATCTCATCAACTAGCACAAACCAAGGAGTGGAGATAAAAACGGCAGCATGTTTTAATGATATGCCGTTAGCCTGATTCAAAACAAATATACCTGACCAAAGTGATGCCAGTTCTAAGTTACCTGATGCAGTGTGACTAATCTTTCAAAAACACAAAACTGTTCACATTTCTCTTCTTAAACTCTTTCGATGGTTCTCCATTACTTTCAGGGAAACATTCCAAGCCAGTAAGAGAGCATGCTACATCTGTCCTTCACGAATTCCCTCCCTCCATCCTTCCTAAGAGTTTACATCACTCAATATTCTCTGTCCCGGAAAAAATAAATGAAAAGCAGCATGTGAAATCTGTGTGTGTCTCAGGTGCATCAATTCAGCCAATTCGCCCAGCAACCCATTTGCAAGCATCATCACCAAGCGCAGCCTCGTCTGCAGAATGCTGGTTGCCCTCCTTTGCACAGCTCATGGCCGAGGACCACAGACCTCATTGCTTGATCCCAGCATCTGCACTCTGGACCCTGATCTGGTGGCTTGTCACCTGGTCTCCCTGCTCCAGCCACAGGCCTCCCCTGAGCAAGACGTGCCCTGTTGAGACTCCACCTGTGCTATGCTTGTTGCCCTTCCAGGGAATTTCTGGCTTATCAGGGTAATCTTGGTTTTATTTTTCTTTCTTATTCATCTTAATTTCTATCCCTTTGTATCGAGTCTTCCCTTTTTAACTGTGACTATTATTCACAGGATATCCCAGCTTGCTAGCTTAGCAGAGATTTGCTATTTATTGAAATGAATGTTGAAAAAAATAATAGTACGCTGCCCTCAGAGGACTGGTTATTACTCAAGTTTTAATGCAAACATGTGATAAAAATGGCAAAACATTTCTAAAATGGGACTTTTATTTACCTATGGAGTAAAAATAGTTAAGACGCTCTGAGGTCTCTCCCCAAATCCCCAGATAAGGAAACTTATTCTGCAGTAGATGGAGGACTCTAACTCACTTTGGTCAACCTCCCTCTTCCCCAGTTTACAGATGCAGGATACGATGCTTGACAGAGTTGGGCAATAATTGCCAGAGAACCACTCCACAAACAGGAAACATCTGCTGGCCATTTTCTTTGTTAATGGTGCTATTTATAATGAGCACTCTTCACAAATAAATTGGGACCAGATTAGGTGGCCAGCCTCCACTTCAGTGCATATACTAAAATCCATATTGCCTACAGAATTTCTTTTTGCAGTACTGGGGCTGGAACCCAGAGTCTTTGAACTGAGCTCCATTCATAGCCTTTCTTATTCTGACACAAGGTCTCACTAAGTCACCGGGCTGGCTCGGATTTGCAGTTCTCCTGCCTCGGTCTTGCAGAATGCTGGAATTAAATGCATGCACTACCGTGACTGACTACTTTCGTGCCTTTGAACAAGTGAGCATTCAAGCCTTTCTATTTCATTCATGAAATTATCAAATTTTAATTAAGGAGGATAATGTTGAGGAAAGCATACACACACGTATGCGTTTATACATGTGTTTAGTTTCCCAACTGCTACACTTTACTAACCAGAGTTAATGCTGAAAACCAAAGAAAAACCGCCTTTCTCTTATAATGTTATAGGATGTTTACTTGTATGATATTTTCTTCCCTCTATTTGAGAGCTTCCCATAGAAGTTACTGTTATTTATCTCCGTATTCTCAGTGGCGGCAGACAGATTTTAGAAAATAGTCCCAAGTAAGTGTTTATTCAATTCAAATATTTAAACATGTTTCACTACATAATTGAATTTCATCCTTCAAATTTACATAAAGTAAAATAAAATACTGACTCTAAGAAACACATACACACATTATTTGTGTTTTACTACATCTCCTTAGCATCATTTTCTTCTATAAACTCATTACTCATGGCCGACCTGCAATTTGGATTTCTCGCTTTAAAAAATGCAGCAGTTTATTATTATGCAAACTTCTGTATCAATAAAAATTTCATGTATTGGATTTTAAAGTCCCAAGTGGGTGTGTAATGATTTGTTGAGCCGTACCAAATATTCCATTATGATGAATAAATGTGTGATTAAATAAATCTTTGGGTGGCAGTCAAATAAGAGTATTAAGAAAATGAGCCAAAGCATGATAAGTGGTGGCAAGATCGAATAGTGGCTTGATTTGGAAGTGGTCAGGTCTGTGGGGTGTCCAGGGTGGCACAAGAGTAAGGTAAACTCACCCTAATAGAGGACCTTGGAGAAATGGGGACTGAGTTCACCCTGGAGCTTTTGCCATCGACTGAAAATGTGGCAGACTACAGAAACCTGCCATTGACTGGACACTAGTCTTCAAAGAGAAAGGGAGAGGATGAGAGATTAAAGAACAACCAAATGTCTGGTAAGAACCAGCATCAAAGAAGGAAGTTTTGTGGTAGGAAGGAATCCTGTCTCCAAGTTCTAATGGGAAGTAAGCGGAACCTCCAAGCAGAACGTCCAGAAGCTTAGGAAACTAGGACACAGCAGTGTTAGGAATCCTATTCCCGATGGAGGCCTTCAGGGGTAGCCATTACTCATGGATGCTTCCAGGAACTCAGCTTGGGCTTCCTTCCGGTCCACAGAGCCTCCCCAGCCTCCGCCTATCTGCTATTCAATGCTTGCTCAGTGAATATGCCTTCATCTCAAGATGCACCTCATTCATGAAAATCTTTGTTTCATTCATTTTTTCAGTTTCTTCTTAAAAGGCAAACAGTTTCCCAACTGAGAATTACAGTTAAATATTCAGTATCTCTCCTATAGTGCACAATTTTTTTTTTCCAGAGCTTTGGACGCTCAGATTGGTCATATCCTTTTGGCACAACTATTTTTTCTGTTGTTTTTTTTTCAGGCACAATGATAGAAGATCATCTGCACAGTGCATGCTCAAATGCAGCTTCCATAAAAATATACTTGGTAATTGCAGCTGTACTTTATAAGGCTGTGATGAAAAAGACATAAAATGTAGCTGTGGAAAATTGTGTTCACAAACCTGAGGAAATCTGGCCGTGAATACCTGCTCTGTGAATTACAGTGACAGATTATGCATAAAGTACAACATTGGAAGTCAGAGGCATCCTTGACTATGAAAAAGGAAATAAACACACACACACACACACACACACACATACACACACACACACGCAACTTGGGATAGAATATCCCAGGATAAAGAACAGACCATCATTAATTTGATTCTATTTCCTGTTTACTGTTGATTTAAAATATTTGTTTATTTGACCTGGTTGCTTTCCTTAGCAATGTTAAGAATATTTGTTGCTTAGAGCGTGATATGACCCACGCCAGAACTGAGGTTCACAGGAACCCAGAATGTGACTTTACTTGGAAACAGGGACTTTGCTGATGTGATCGCGTACATGATGTCATGCCAGATTGAGGGGGACTTTGGGCCCAGTAACTGGTGTCTTCATCAGGAAGCCATCATATTAATTAGTTTTCCATTCTTGTGACCACATACCTAACATAAACAACTTCCAGGAGGAAAGATTTATTTTTACTGAAGGTTTCAGAAGATTCAGTCCGTGGTTAACTGGCTTTAAGGCAGCCAGGAAATAGAAAAACAGCAAGAGAGCCAGCAGGGCGGGGCTGGGGACAGCTCTGTTACTTACTAGTCTCAAAAACAAAACAAAACAGAACAAAACAAAACACCTCTCAGCTCATTGTTTATCTGAAAATGGGGAATTAAATAACTCAATTGTTGTAAGGTTCCACATATTAATTTTAATGCTGCATTAATTCAGATCCATTAAATGAGTGTTTCTTCTATGCCTAATACTTACTAAGCAAAGTAATAGCCGCTGCATGAAAACTAGGTGGCCCTTGTTCTAACACAGAGTGGTGCTTTGCCTGGGTGTAGGAAATCTGTGAGTTCTCAGGGTTTAATCAGCATCATCTGTGTCCCTGGTTCTCCCTCCTGCCACCCACACACCCTAAAATAAGGGATGAAGCATGAACAAGATTTTCTCCTGTGTTGTATCCAGGTCATTTGAGGTCATTCACACCTCATCCCGCTTACCTCCATCTGTGTTCACACCCAAGCACTCACTCCATGTACTTGGCACAAAAAATGAATAGAGACTCAATGCTTCTGATCACATAAATTTTGGTAGATGGTTTAGTCATAGTTTTATTAAGATTACAATGCAGAGTGGATGTTTAAATTTGAAATGAAACTGCATACTACTCTCAAGACTTCTTTGTTTATTAATATTTGCTGCATTTCGACCATGTACCAAACACTTTTCAAGTCACAGGTCCTAATGAACAAAACAAAGTTCCTGAATGTGGGGGGCTTGCACTTGCTGTAGGGAAGGTGGACAAGCAGCGGGAAGCTATGCAGAAAATAAAGAAGGAACTGAGGCACCCTGGAGTGCAGGTGGAATGTTTTCCATCAGAGGAGGGACAGGAGCAGGCTCTCAGGTAATGTGATTGTTAAGAATTATCTCAGAAGCAAGCCGTGTGTACTGGGGGAGAGGGTCAGTTCAGGGAGAAGGGACGGGAAGGCCAACGTCCCAAGTCGGTAGTGTGTTCGATGCATGTCATGTCCTGCATTGAAAGCACTGAGATTTAAACAGAACAGGCAAAGAGCAGAGGGCTAGAAAAGGATGTCAGAGAGGCTGTGTATATTGGAGGCACAAATACTGGAGACACACAGCCATGCAAGGCCTTTCACTTTACCTGGAGTGCAGTCTAACCCTCAGGGAAGCCATAGACAGGTTTTGAGCAACGGCTTGGTACGATCTGGTAACTATTTGAAGGGGATCCTTCTGCGTCTAGTGCTGTGAGCGGACCATGGAAGAGAAAGGCAAAAGCACAGACAGACTGATTAAGAGTTAAATGCAAAGCCAGGAATGGCGGTGCATGCCTGTAATCACCTGGGAGGCTGAGGCAGGAGGATCACAAGGTTGATTAGAGCCTGGGCGACATAGCCACTGAGTGAGAGACCCTGTCTCAAAATTAAAAAAAAAAAAATGTAAAAAGAGCTGTGGCTGTTGGTCAGTGTGAAGGTGCTGATTTCAATCCCCATTATATGGGGGGGAGAGAGTTGAAAAAGCCATTGCCCATTACTGAGATGTGGCAAAAAATCCTAGTTTTTTGTCTGTTTGCTTGGCTGGTTGTTAAATTTGGGGAGCAGAGTGTGGGGGGTGTTGCTGATGTTTGTAAGTGAAAAGAAAATGAATATGTCCAAAATCAAGCTTGAAACTTTCCAGTGGCTGACAGACCAGTTGTATATATAATTATGTCTGGAGTTCTGGGGAGATGTCTGGAATAAAGTATTTATTTTTTATCCACCTATGGATGATATTCAAGGAGACTGCCTGAGCTCTCCTTGACAGATAAAAGTGAGGACAAAACTCACAGCTCAAGACATTTCAGAATTCAGAGGTTGGGGCTATGAAACAAACCATTAAGGAACATGAAGAAGAAACAATGAGGAAGTTAAAAGTGGAGAAAGCCCGATCTTTAAAGGCAAGGGGAGACTTTGTTTTAAGGAAGATGTAATCAACTATGTCAAAGTCCTAGAAGGTGACGATGTAGAATCAGATCTTCACTGTAATCACCAGATTACCTTGGGAATGCCCAGGAGAGATGTTTTGAAAGAACATTTAGGAGAAAACCCAAAGAGCAATCAGATCCAGAAAGGCAAGAATAAGCCATAAGACTGAATGTCAAAAATCTGATCATGCACCTTTTGAGAGAAGACGAGAAGAGGGCAGAAGAGGCCAGTCTGGTGGCTTTATGTTTTGCCCTACGGAGATATAAACTATAAATGATGTTTGTATGCTCTACAGAGAAAAGTTAATGATGAAAGTAAGAGAGGGACGCTTGCCCAAATGATGACATTGAGGAGGAGAGAAAATCGGGCGGGACCTGGCGAAGGCGCCCACAGTGCAGAAGGGCAGAGGAGTGTAGATCAGGGGAGCAAGCCTCTTAGGAAAAGGGCAGGAAACCCACACTGATACCATTTATTTTGGTCCTTTGCATGTTCACCGCTCAGGACACTGCATAGTTCAACCTGGTAACAGACGTGTGTGTGTGTGATTCAACGACTACTATCAGTAACTGATGACGTGTGTGCCTAATAATATTAGGTGATATGTTTGAACACATATTTCATATTTGATACCAGTCCAACTGTCTCTTATAAATTATCTCACTTAATTTACAAGCAATTCCCTTTGCATGAGAACCACTGGGATTGTAAAAGACTAAGTATCCTGCCCAAGGTTTTTCAATAAGTCAGGGCTCAATGGAACCCAGGTGCACACACAACTGATGCTGCACAGCAAGCCCTTAGCACTACACAGAGCACAGATTACTATATTGTAAGCATCCGTGGCTTCTTTTCGTGTATCTAGACTACTGAAAACATACGTAGTATTCTTTTTTTTTTTTTTTTTTTTGGTGCCGGAGATCGAACTCGGGTCCTTGTGCTTGCAAGGCAAGCACTTTAACCACTGAGCTAAATCCCCAGCCCCTCATATGTAGTATTCTTAAGGCTACTTCATTTTACAGATTAGACATGAACATAGAATATGCAGATTAGCATAAAGAGAAATACTTTTATTATATTTGTTTTTATTAGCACATGCTTGCAGAGCACAATGTTTACATCCATCATGGGAGCTGGTGCCTGTGCATAACACATCTTAATTCTTTACATATCTTCATCTGTGTCCTTAGAGTTTTTTCACTTGAAAAAATATTAGAAATAAAATATTCTCTGATGATATCATTCTTTGAGGCTGCATGATAATAATAAAAATAGTTAAAATAATAGTTTTGAACACACAAGGTAGCAGAAACAATATAACCATTTTCCAATAAAGAGGAAGTAACACAGTGAATCTTCACCTGAATCTTCCAGGTAGGGAGTGCCAATTTCCTCCTCTACACATGAAAACATAAAGGAAGAACAAGATTAGGAGACTTATCTGGGATCACCAAGCTAGCAAACTCCAGAGCCGGGATTGGAATCCTAGTAAACCCCGCAGCTCTCTCTGTTAAATACAACAAGTCACAATGAGAGAGTTTCTACCTATTTGCAGTTTTATTTTCTTGCTTTCAGTTACCTGTGGTTAACCTCGGTCTGAACACATTGAATGAGTAATTCCTGAAGTAAATAACTCACACAACTGCACACTTTTCTGAGTAATGAAATCACACTATTATGCTCCACCCCACTCCAGTGTGAATCATGCCTTTGTCCAGAGTATCCACGCTATCTATGCTACCTGCCCGTTAAGCTGTGTCCAGGTAATCTCTACCTTAATGACGGACCCAAATCCCAAAAGTAGTGATTTGGCTATTTTACTACAGTATGGTGTTGTGATCGTCCTGTTTTATTATTACTTACAATCTTTCATTGTGTCTAATTTACAAATTAAAATTTATCATAGCTACATGGGATGATTAAAATATATAATCAATGTTAAATTTTAGAAATTATTACAGTAAAGGACACATTGCCATTGCTATCACTCAAAAGTTTCACCCTTAATTCACGCATACTCACCTCATCATCCTGTTCACTTCCTGCAGCAGCTCTGGAGTCCTCTTTCCTGAGTGTCTTTACCAGGTATGATAAAAAACACAGTAAATGCTGCTGCTGAGCGCAATCAACAGAAAGGCAGCTCGTGAAAAACATGACCCTGTGTCTTCATCCACCTCAGTCATCAGATCTGGCACTGTGTGACCTCTGGCTTTTCCCCAAAGTCACAATGACATGAAAGGGAAATGTTTTGAATCCATTCAGGACATCGAGGCAACCAGGACAGCGCAGCTAAAGACTCTCAGGAAAGAGGCCTCCAGAGCTGCTGCAGGAAGCAGCAAGAACACTGGGATCAACGTGTTCAAAGCAAGGGGGGAGGATTTTGAGGGGGATTAATGGCAATCTGTATTTTACTGTAGTAATTTTTTAAAAAATTTAAACACTCGCCGTATTTGTTGTTCATTTATGTACAGGAAAAACAAAGTGCCCGTAGGATTCAGCACTGTCTTGCTTTCAGAGTTCCACTAGGGATCTAGAAGCACAGCCCCTGAGAGCAAAGCGGGTGGGAATGATTCTGTTCTGTCAAATAATCTAGAGCGCATAAAGTATGTATTTTGAAAGTTTGGTTAGTTGGTCTTTGTTATTGGACAAGCAGTCTGTTTCCTGTTTTTGGTAGTATGAACATTGATGTATGGATCTTTCTGTTTCTTGCACGATTTTTTCCCTGTAACTTTATAGGAAATGGATTTGCTCGAATGAAGGGCTTTTCTGTAAGGTTTTTCATATCTATTCCATACTCACCTCCAGAGAAACAGGGTAACAGACCTGCCCGGGTACCACAATGAAGTGTCCACCTCCCGCTAAATTTTCTCGGCAATGATGGTTATAATTTTCTCTGTTGTCAGTTTTGCAAGTGACATGGAGTCCTTGATTTTAGTTCTGTATTCACATTTCTTTGAGAACTAGTAAAGTCAAACTTCTTCTCTAATCGGATGGCCATTTAAAATGTTTGCGATTTCATGCCAACGATTGCACATTTTTGTCCCTCGCTATTTGGGTTGGTTTTTCAATGTTGTAGCGTTTTTAGTTTACAGTGGGTTTGTCGGGAGGCTACCCAAGTGTAAGCAGCTAAGTTGCAGAGCATCTGCTGTGGGATCGGGCCTGGTGCTGTAGGTGGGCAGGGTTCCCTTTGCCCTCTATCTGCAGATGGGAATATGTGAGCATGAAAAGCAAACGTTTAGACTCATTGTGATGCTGGCTCTGTAATGGGGAGATCACAGCATCTCTCTGGCCCCAGGTTTCCTTACAGTTAGAAAGAAGCAGCTGACCCTCACACCCCAACAGCACCCTGACAGCTGCGGGGTCCTTGGGGCAGAGACACAGGCTGTTATGTGCAGAAGGGCACATGTAACAGCGCAGGGACGGACATTTCCACGCTCTGCTCTGCAGTGTGTGCCTATTTCCTGGACTATGGGTTTAATTTGGGCAAGAATCACACCTCCATCACTCCTATCACTTATTCCCACTTTCCATTTTTAAATTTCAACATACATATCTGAATAAGAATCCAGATGCTCCTTGGAATAATACCCAGGTAGTTTCTTCTACTTAAAAAAAAAAAAAGAAAGAAAACTAAAAAGAAAGCACTTTTACAAATTGCCTTAACAAATGGACTGATTTTCTCCTTCCCTTTTTCCTCTTTATTAATAAATTCTGATTTTTGCAATCTGTACTTATTTTTTTCTCTTGGGTATTTTAATTAGGTAGTAGGATTTAAAAATAGGGTCTCCAGTATATTAAGAAAGTTGCAGTGGCTTTTAATTTATGTAGGGCAGCTGGGAGATTTCTGATTTGAGAGGATTTTTTCTTTTAATTCTGTCATCTGAACTTTGCTTTGATAATGCTTCAAATTAGCCGCTATTCATTCTTTAATGAACAAGGGTTCATGTGAATCTCAGCTATGAATAGACAATCAGAATTTCTACAGGGATGATGGCTTATTTACCAGGCTTCCATTTCAATTTTGAACTCTTAGCTTCTTTAAACACCATGCTATGTAATTTTGCAGCCATCTAATTACCTATGTATATATTTACCATATAGACATCGCCTTCATGCCTATATCTGCTCCAGATTGCTTTATCAAGGTAATGGTGAAAGCTGGGTCTACATGGGGTGGATCTGTAACACTGAGCTCAGTACAGATTAGTTCTGCTAGTTTGGACAGAATAGAGGGTGTCCTTGGGGGGCAACCACTCGAGGTGGCTTTGGGGAAAGTGTGGCATCCTGCCTCAGCAATTATGGTGGAGTCTAGCCATTTGCAATTTGGGGCATTAAATTATTTTTCCCCATTGGCTTTAAAGCTCTGTTTCAAGAGGAATGCTCAGATGTGATCAGCATGGTCTATTTGGGTTATTTCTCCAACATCTGCTGTGTTTTACATTCACCTTATTGTGAGGTTTACCATGACCCATGACAATGACCTGACTTGAGTTTAAGACTGGAGAGTAGAGAAGAGTCTAATCATTTGGGATAAAGAAAATGTGCTGTGATTTTCTCACTTCTATCCATTTCCCCCTCCATCTACTTTATTTCCTTTTTAGAAATTATTATTTTTTATCAATATCCATAATATTTACAGTACATAATATTTACATTGAAGTCCATAATATTGCAGTACATAATATTTACATCATTGTGGGACTGGGTACATGTACACAACACATCTTAATTCTTTTCACTTCCCTTTCCCCTCCCTAGCCCCTGTCCATCTCTTGGTCCTCTTCTGTTCATATCTTGGTCCCCTTCTGTCCATCTCTTGGTCCCCTTTCCATTTGAGAAATATCTACCTCTCTGTTTTCTATTACTTGTCTTTTATTTTGCTCTTTAATTTATGCATACGTTGGAGTTCTCAAATAAACCATGTGATATGTAAGCTTGCACACAGATTCAGGGCAATCCCAATCAAAATGCCAACAGCATCCCTCACAAAACTGGAGAAGATAATCCGAAAATCCACACAGGATGTTATTTCCTCCTGACTAGAGTCTCAGCAGAAAGGGAGCCCGCATGTCATTTCCCAGCGATGGCGCCCACTCTGGCCTCTCACCCAGGTTCCAGTAAGTCACTTCACCTCTGCCGACCTTGTCTGTTTCCTTCTGGGAACAAATGAAGGTCAAGAAAAGGGATGTCTATTAGGGACTTTAAAGATGGAGCATTACAGCCTCTCTCTTTGGTCTAACCTGAAATCATCTATTTAGAGGCACAATTACCCGACGTATGCCCCTTGATGTGATCAAACATAATATATGTGATTTGGCAGACGTGACTTGGAAACCATTCATTATTCTCAAAGCTTACATTTGTACCTCGTGAGGCACACTCACCTGCAACAGAGTCTGAATCACTGCAGAATCCTGCTAAGTCCCATCACGCCTGCTGCAAGTTCCCTGCGCTTCGGGGAGGGTGTGTCCAAGCACAGCCCTGGTGCTCTCCTAAGGCGAAGGTCACCTGCCCTGCATGCTGTGCCCATTGCATAGTTTCTTGTGTGACCCAAAGAATCCAGAGATGTTTAAAATATTTTTATTACTACATATTTGCACTATATAATATTATATCTATCACGGGAAATTGGTGCGTGTACATAACACATCTTAATTATTTTTATGTCCTCTTGTTCTCCTCTTGGTTCCCCTCCCTCCACCTCCTGGTCACCTTCCCTTTTGCAGAAGATTTATCTTCCTGTTTTCTATGATCTGTCTTTTATTTTGCTCTTTGCTTTGTTTATACTTTGGGTTTCTCATAGGAGAGAAGCAGTGAGATATTTAAGCTTGTGTGTCTGATTTATTTCACTTGACATTAAGGAAAATGGATGCACCCAAAGACTATTTTTAATGGGATTAAAAGCATGGCAGCAACAGAAGGTCAGTTATACATCTCCATATATTTACTGCCAAATATTAAAAAGGACGGCTGGCTTCATGGTCGCCAATGCCACGCCACTCTCCTCTTCCGCACGAAGGAAGGGCTGCCTTTGCTTTACAGGTCGTTAGGGACTCAAGTACCATTGAGAAGCAAAAGGCTCCTCTTTCCTCCCAGACAGAGACCCTGTCGCTGCTGCTGCCCCCAGCAAAGGACCTCGCTAGTGCGTGCCCGTGAGCTGAATGGCTGCTCCTGCAGGATCCCTGGAGCGAGGTCACTGTTTTGCCTGGCCCGGGTTTTCTCCTCTTGATGTCTCCAGGTTTTTTGCGCTTGCTCAGCTCAACAGCTGCTGCACGGGTCATCCAGGAGCCGGCCCCCTCCGTGTCCACTGCGAAGGCGTCGAGTCTGAGCTGCCCCATGCAAGCCTCACACAGGGCTCTGGTGGAGGGTAGTGCTGGTTCTCTTGCTAACGGAAAGGGTAACGTTTTCTAATGGGGATTGAGGCTAGGGCCCTTGTGCTGAGTTGCATTCCCAGTTCTTTTTATTTTTTATTTGAGACAGGTTCTTGGTAAGTTGCCCAGGCTGGGCTCCACCTTGTGATCCTCCTGCCTCAGCCTAGCAGAATGCTGGAATTAAACGATGGACCACCACACCCAGCTTGGAGCGATAACGCTTGTCACTAACTCCTTGGGAGTGGGGTGTGCAACCCACGTCCACTCTGGCTAATGCACCCCAGAGATGCACGCTGTGTTAAACACACCAGCTTGTGTCTCAGTGGGATGCTTTGGACAGCTGCCGGCACAGTGCACAATGCTATCCCTAGTGACTCGCAGGCCGTGAGAAGCCCAGCCTGGTCCCCGCAGCCAGACCTCACCCAAATCGCTGCCCTTAACCTCCCGGGGTGGGTTTGACCTTCATGTTCTTCACTGGGCCCCGCGGGCCCCTGAGGGAGCAGCTAGGAACTGTGCAAGATCCCTGCCACCTCTGGCCCCGGGACTCTGTGCAGCCCTGATGCAAGGTCTGCGCCCGGCTCAGCGGGTCTGCTGGGTCCCAGCTGGTGCCGTGTAGACAGAAAGGGAGGAGGCTGTGACCTAGGACTAACCTGGCCCCTGCGCGGGGCACACCCGAGCAGGCTCAGCCCTGGGGGGCTCCAAGAGGGCTCCGAAGGGCCTCCCTCCTGCCCGCTCAATGGAGTCACTGGGTAAATACCTGGCCTGGGTGCATCTGGAGTGAAATTGCAAGAGTCACCGCGTGGTGCTGATAGAAAGGCTGGTGCAGGCCGGCGACTGACGTGCAGGTGGCATCCCCAACGCCCGGATGCTCCATCAGGGCAGGCCATTAATATGCTAACAGCACAGCCAACCGGCTCCCAGGGCGACGCCCCGAGCCTCGAGCCTCATGAATAATCCATGCAGCACCTGGAGGCGTGAAATTTTCATGGCAGGCAGAAGCGGCAGCAGCGCTGGGCGGCGGCCTCGAGCGCAGCAGCCGGGAGGGAGCCGGGTGGCCATGTGCCAGCTGGCGTGACGACGCGAGGTCCTCGGTCTGCTCGTAAACACAAGGGCAGAAAGTGGAATTCACTTCCTAACAGCAGCTCCCGGCTTCCCTTCACCAAAGTCCCCAAACGGAGGACGAGTTCGTTCCTTATCCTGAGACAAGTGTGACTCAAGGAAGGCGGGCTGTGGCCTACTCTGATTTCCAGGTCAGCGTTCTCTGCTTTTTAATTTTTTATTTATTTGCTTTTTATCTGTCTGTCTGTCTGTCTGTCTACTTATATATTTTTGCAGCACTGGGAATTGCACTGAGCTGCTTCCCCAATCCTTTTTTGTAATGTTTTATTTTGAGACAGGATCTTGTCAAGTTGCCCAGCCTGGGCTTAAACTGATGACCTTCCTGCCTCAGCCTTCCAAAATGCAGGACCAACCCTGACTTCTCTGCTCTTGTTCCTTCTTTAACTGCTCTGAACTTTTAGATCCTTCTCCATAAACTAGGCAGCAACTTCTTCCTCCAAGACCCAGAAGCTGGGAGAACTGAAGGGCACGTCTTGGAACTGTTAGATCTCAGTTTACCCAGGAGGTCTCCTGTCCCACCTCCGTGATTTGCAAAGTCAGCTCGCCTATCTCTCCACCAAAATGGAATCCTTTTTTTCCTCGGGATTTTCTTCCACACTTAGCACAGTTTTGAACAATCAAGTGTGAAAAGGATTCAGATGACTTCAAAGAGGGTGTGGAGGTTTACACTGTCATCCCTCCACTGTGCGAGGCTGAGGCAGGAGGATCCCAAGCTCTAGTCCAATTTGGACAATTTAGTGATTTATTGAGACCCTGTCTCAAAATAAGAAGAAGCTGGGGATAGAGTTCAGTGGGAAGCCCCCAGATTCTATCTTTAGTACCCCAATTAATTAATAAATTAATTTTAAAAATCAAAGCAGGAGGGGCTGGAGAGCTCCACTTTAGCCTGTCCAAAATTGGAGTTGGTTCAGGATGTTAACAAGCACCATTAGTTAAACGCTTCTTAACTTATCTTCTGGCATTGATCCAAATCACTGCTGGCCTCCCTACTTTACAGCATTACACCAATAATCCTCCTTTGGCCTAATGACTCCTTCGCCTTCCCCTCTGTTTGATGTGACAGGATGGATTTTGGTATTTCAAGAGTTTACCTCCTCTGTTTTTCCATTTCCAGTGTTCTAAACACGAATTCCTCAGTCATCACAGAATGAATCTTTGTTTCCAAATGAGTGACTGCTAAAAAAATGGGAATCCTACCTCCCCCAACCACTTTTCCTTCATTTGGGATGGAGATGCAAATGCTAAAGCTCCTCCCCCACTCCCACCTCCACCTTTCCCAGGAATTATTGGCACCACCTCCACCTTTATCACCCTTGCTCCCCTCTGAATAAATACTTCGATTAGTTCTGAAATTCAAAAACTAATCTTTCTTTTTTAACCCTGTATTATGGGTTGAACCCAAGACCTTTGCACTGAGCTCCATTCCCAGCCCTTTTTTCTTTTTTATTTTGAGACAGAGTCTCACTAAGTCACTAAGTGGCACAGACTGGTCATGACTTGTGATCCTCCTGCCTCAGCCTCCCATGGTGCTGGGATTGCAGAAATGAGTTACCACGTTCAGCTGAAACCTAATCTTATTATTCTCCCATTTGAGTTCTTACAAAGACTCCCATTTTCTTGAAGAGAAACCGAAATCCTGAAGAGAAACCCACCAAGGACCCTTCCGACCTGGCTCTTTGTGTCCGGTCTTCCTCCAGCCTCAGGTTCGGTTCTGTCAGGCCTCAGCACATTCCTACCTCCACTTGTCCAAGTGCACAGGCGGGGTGTCCTCCCAGAAGGGTCGGGGCATCAGGACAGACAGCAGACACCAGACTGATTTCTGCGTTGCTTTCTGGCTCCTCTCACCGGAGTGCGTTCCAGAGATAGCAAACGACCAGTCACCTTCGGAATCTGGTAGCTAAATACATGTCTGACGAGCTGACCATTTTGAAATCGTTATTATGCACTGCATAGAAGCACTGTCCTTTCCAGGCATTATTTCTTAGTAATAACTCTGAAGCAAGCACCTTTTTCTTTTCTTTCTATGCAATAGATCCAAAACGAAGCTTGTAGTATGTATAGATCATGAAATACTGTAATACAGTGAACATTCCAAAACTCACTCTACAAATGAAACCAGGAACTATTAATCCTTGTGGCTTTCTTTGCACACCTCTTCCATGCCCCGCACCCCTCCCTTACTCCAGAGGGAACCCAAATCCCAGCCAGGTTTCTGTCTTCTTAAGAGTTTTTAAATATCCTCGTGGATCTGCCCCCACACCCCAGCGGCGCTGGTGCCCCGAGTAGTCTAACAGTCTCAGGAAATCAAGCTTCCCATCATGCTTGTGTCTAATGTTACTAGTATCTTGTCCGCTTGACTTACAAATACATGAAATTCTGCATGTAGATCTAACTGTGCTTCTGTTAAATACTCCTTGTAGCTTGTACATCTATCAATTTTTTTTTTTTTTTTGTTTTTTGACACAGAGTCTTGCCATGTAGTCTAGGCTGGCCTCAAACTCACTATGCTGCCCAGGCTGGCCTCAAACCTACAGTGACCCTCCTGCCTCAGCTTCCCGAGTGCTGGGATTATAGGCATGAGCTACCACGCGGAGCTCTATCGTTTTTAAACATGTATTTGAGGCTTTTTGAAGTATATCCAAGTTTAGGATTATTATATCTTAGGAAAAGGAATACTTTATTATTATGTAGTCATTTGTTACATGCTAAATATTATTTTTTGTGGTCATGCCTACTTAGTCTGACCTTGATAAAGTTTTCTTTCACTTATATTAATTTATGTAACATTTCCATTCATTTTATTGGAAAATTTACATTTTTTTTGGTAAAAACAGCATACAAGATCATTTTTGTAATTTGAAATCTATTTGAAATATGTGAGTATTTTTGTTTGAGACAGGTCTCACTATGTAGTCCAAGCTCACCTTGAATTCACTATGTAGTCCGGGCTGGCCTCAAACTCAGGGCAATCCTCCTGCCTCAGCCTCCCAGTGCTGTGATTACAGATGTGCACCACCACAACCAGCAATATTTGAGTTTTCTAACAAGAGAGTTTAGTCCATTTATGCTATTGAAAAAATATAAACATTATCCTATTTGGATTTGTTTCTCTCCTCTGGATGATTTTTTTTTTAAGTCCCCCAGTTATTCATGATACTCTTTCACTGTTCTTCAAGTTTATTGTTTTTACTTTCTTTGGTCTCGTTGTTATCTTTCTTCTTTTCTGTTTGTATATTTTCCTTCATAGTTACTTGCTCTTCATGACACTTTATCACTTGCTAGTGATTACTCTCGAAATCTCGCTAGTTATGCTACATTCAACATTTTATAAACATACTTAATTCTCAAAGAACAGAACATGGAACAGTCTGATTTCTGTCTCCTCTTAACATCTTTTCATTGTTGTGCTATTTTTGTTGTGGCCCCTCCTCGCCGTATTCTGCATGGCCCTCTTTTCTTTGCTGCCCTCTTGTCCATCCCTGGCCCGCTTTCAGAGTCTCCTTCCTGGGTAGCAGAGCTGTCCCACCAGCCTCGGGACCCAGCGCCTGGACACCTAGGACCTTGTGACAGTCGGGCTCAGTCCCCACCCAAGCATCTGAAAGTGTGTCCCTGCCAACCTGAGACACAGATATTTCAAACAGTCCTGATTTCCCTTTGCCACATGTGGAACTGGCTCTACCAGGACCTCTGGCTGCCATCGATGTCTCCTTCTGACCTCGGCAATGTGGAAGAGGCTTCTCGACCCTTCCTATGATCTTCGCTTCACCCAGGAAAGAGAAAGAAATCGCAACCCAGGACAGGACCTCCTTTCTGCATCCCAACCCAATCTGGGATGTTTCTTTTTCTCAAGTCCTAGCACACACTTCAATGTCAGCCTCATTACTATCTCCTTTTAGGGGTGAGGAAACAGGAGGGGATGCCGTCAGTCTCCCAGAATGACATGGAGAAAAGTCAGAGATGAGACTCAGGGCTGCTGTGTCTGACTGCTCCATGCTTAGGGACCAGGTGGGTGGGGCAGTGGCCTCTTGCAGTGACTACTGCCCAGCATGCTGATTTCAGAGCTTGATTAAGGTCCTCTGCTCCAATTTTCACGTACTTCTACATCTTTCCTTCTCCATGAGACAATGAGTTTAAGGAGGTGGCCACACAACTCTATTTTTCATCCATTCTGCTCTTGCCTTCATTGCTAATCATAGCATAGCACTCACTAAATAATTAGTCATTACACAGACACTCTGGATCTTAAATGGCTTTCTTTGGGGTTGAAGAGGACTTGAACTATTCTTAAGATGATATATTTAAAAAGTCAAGTATATGCGCAAGATAAAACATAAAGAAGTGCTATTATCTCTGTTCCCCAATGCAGGAAGGAGGCCCAAACTCTCAGAGGTCCCATTAAATCCCAGCTCAACCCAAGAGCCAGAGTTGCTCTCCTCTTTGCTGCACCCACAAAAGTCATGCACAGCAGTCTTCCATGCCAATGGTAGTTATGAATATTTGCAGAATATATTTACAAAATGTTTTCTGTGGCTTATGGAGGAATTGGATATGATTTTACTGGTCATTGATGCATGCCTTTGCCAAATGCAGCATTATTTATCCAGAGATATGCTTTCTACTTCCACTTTGCCCATTTGCTTGTTTAACCCTCTCAATGTTCATGCACTTAGGCAGTATTATTCCATCTCAAAGACAGAATCCTGAGTGCAGATCAGCATGATTTTCCCATGTCATAGAGGTGCAAAGTTATAGAATTGAAGCTATATTAAATCCAGTGTGGTTCAACTCAACATGAGGCTCTCACGGCTTCATCATCTGGAGCCACAGGAGGGCAGGTCCTACTTCATAGGGAACCGAAGAGCTAGGTGAGAGCAGCTCATGCAGGGTAACTTCCAAATCTGTCAGTTTTCACAGGACCAACCTTGGGATTTGTATTCGTCAGATTTCTCATAGATAGAACACAAAACCTGACACCTACAAGTTAAGGGAAGAGAGGTTTCATTTGGCTCACAATTTCTAGGGATTCAGTCCATGGTTAGCTGGCTGTAAGGCAGGAACATAGTGGCAGAAGGGCCTAGAGAGGCACAGATGCTCAGTTCGTGGTGACCAGGAAACAGGGCAGGGGGACAGCACTGGAAAGGAAGAGGAAGGGAGCCAGGGACCAGACATAGACCCCAAGGTCACCCCTCCATGACCCACCCAGTCATACCCAGAAGTGTGCTCCACCCATTCCCTGGGCTAATCAAGTTTACCCTCCACCATAAATGCCAGAGGACTATATCATAGTAATAAATCACCTGTGCAAAGGCATGTGATCATTCAGCACTTGAGTCCTCCTGTCCCTGAAGCTTTGCTCTGAAACAGAGAGAATGTAGACTTTAGAATCACCGACCTGGATGAGTTAAAGTTCTCACCCCATTATTAGTGAGGAAACCTGGGTCTCTTTTGCTTTTTCCAAGACTAAGAGACAATAATATCTATCCCATTGCAAATTTGATAGGATTCAATATTGTACAAGTTCTTATGAATAATAGATCTCTGATAACTGAAGTAGTTTGTGTTCTGATATGGCTTGTATCTAAATGCCCTCCCCCAACCCATGTGTGGTCATAGGTGAGGAGTTTTGAAGGTGGCCAGATTAGGGTGTGCAGCTGTGGATTAAGGGTGAGATGCTGGGATTAAAGGTGTGGATAATGGAAGCCCCACACTGGGAGTGGGTGGCACCAATCATTAGGGCGCTAGCCTGGAAGGATTATAAAGGGATGGAGTGAAGGCAACCTCACGGCCTCCTGCCTGCTCTGCCATGGACTGTTTCTCCTCTGTGTTGCTCCTCTGCCATGCTGCTCTGCCTTGGAGCCAGCCAATGATGGCCTAAAACCTCTACAAACTCAGCTAAAATAAAAGTTTTCTCCTTTAACTTTGAGTGTCAAGTACTTCATATTAGCAATGAGAAAAGGAACTAAGATATGTACTATTCCACTTCTTTTTTGGAGTTTAAATCACAGATGATAAAGGTTTGAGTTCTAAAAACTAGAATCCATACCCCAGGCAGAAAGGATTTGACTCTCACCCTTTCTTAATACCTTCTATTCAAATCACGGACCAGAAAAGGATCTTGGGGTTCCTCATCCCTTCTTGTTCTCAGTTACAGGAAGCAAAGTCAGGAAGTCCAGATTCCCTGCCCAGAGTCACATAGTGAGTTGATGCCAGGGTCAAAATTGAACTCTGTTCCTTCAGTTCTTGCTTTTCTCTGCCATATCGCCCTGTCTCACCTGCAGGCTTCCAGACCCTGGTTTAGTCACCTGGTCACTTTTCTGTGGCCAGCCCTCCTTACACACCAGAGCTTGCAGTGATATTAAGCTAATGGGGATGTACAGCCTGTGAACATCCCCTGGCAGGGACCCTTAACTTTCTGCCCACTTTATATTCAACACCACGTGTCCATGTGGGCTACTAGATTCTGCACACTGGTAGTTCTCAGACATGAAGTGTCTCCACAAAGCCTTTTTGTGTAGTGTGATTTTTGTTTTGTTTTGTGGGTTTTTTTTTGGCAGCAGTAGGGATTGAACCCAGAGTGTTCACACTGAGCTATGTCCCCAGCCTATTTATCCATTTATTTACTTATTTTGAGACCAGGTCTTACTCACTTACCCAGGCTGCACTAGAACCTGTGATCCTCCTGCCTCAGGCTCCCAAAGTGCTGGGATTTCGGATGTGTACTGTCACTCTTGGTGAACCTTTTAACACCTGGGTGGTTTCAGAATCCATATAGAAAAAGCTTGCAAACACACACCTCAAGCAGGACAGGTTCACACAAGTGCACATACAAACATACATGCACATGTGTACACACACACACACACACAGCTTCCAGGCTGTGTCATCTATCTTTCATCATTGCTCTGAGCGACTGAAAAAGACAAAAAGAATTCTGTGGGGGCTGCGTCTCGTCTGCAGCCTCCTTAAAGGTACAATTCCGCGAGATTCTCCAAGTGTCTGGCATCTGCAGACTTCGAAAGCACTTATAGATACTATGAAACCAGCTCTGACTGTTTCACGGTGATTTTTCGTGTCTGACATTTCGTGTCTGTCAGCCTCGAAGGGAAGAAAAAAGAAAGGAAGAAAGGCTCGGCTGGGAGGGTGAGGCCGCTGAGGCCAGGCTGTCAGCTCCTGCGATACTCCAATAGACCCTTTCCGAGCCTAAGCCTTTTCTAGGACAGAGGTTCTCATTTCCTTCGCGACCACCCTGGTTTCTTGGTCCTCTCACACCTGACCCGTTTGACTGACAAACTGGAACAGTACCTAGGAACAAAAGGCGGTTATATAAAATCTAAGGCGGCATATTAATATTTCATTAGCAATTCTTTTCTAGCTAAGGCTGACAGCTTCGTCAAGACAGAAGCAAAGCTGATTTTAATTATTTTTTTTTTCAACCTGCATCGGGACTCTGGCTGCCTCTTCCTGCCATAAAATCAGTCAGAATGTTTTCTTTCATTATTACCATAAACGTTCAGCAGTCTCTAATTACTCTAAAGAATTTCTTATCTTTTATTTCTAAAGCTGAGATTTTCAAGAGAGGGAGAGAGAGAGCACGCCGTAATTAACTATGCAGCTGTGGGTAGTCCGCCTCAGTCTGAAGCTGCAGTGGTCCCCTCCTGTAGGGTTGGCTGTTGAGGAGCTGGATACACTAATGATAGGACTTTCTTCAAGGCGCACAACTTGCTCCCTTTGGGAATGCTCTTCAGAATCCATCTTTAATACCAAGATGATTAAGGAGCAGACTGGAGAATGCAGAGTGCACACATACCTGCATGCCGAAGACTGCTGGCCCTGGAGAGAGCTGTCCCATGGTGCAGGAGCTTCTGAGCCCCCTGGTAGGGCTCCCCATCCCCTGGCCTGCAATCTAGATGCAGGCTGAGCAGGCTGTCCCAGGAGAAATTGGCAGACACCCGGAGCGACCTCTCTGCTGGGCAGATTGCAGGACTGGGCACTTCCTTGTGAAACTATGAGGCTCAACACAGAAGTGTGACCCTTTCAGATGAGTGGTGCAAACATGCCATCCAAGCACCCCGGAGGAACTACAGCCCTGTCATTAGATTGCAGAAGCTCCTTTCCAGGGATTCCATTAGCTTCCTGGCCTGATGACTTATAGGGAGAACAACATGCAAACCATGGGTTTTCGTGATAATCAGTCTTCCCCATATTTTCCTCGAATTGAATCAGCCTTTGGTTGTCTCTTTAAGTTTTATTGTGTTGATGCATCTCCAACTGATTATTCCTTGGAAATAAGGAAATAAATCGAAGTGAAGACAGGATCCATAGCATACATCCAATAGAGGTATCACTTAGAGCCAAGATCTGGAGAACGTTAGATTTGCTCTTCTTTTTGGGTAACACAGTCCCAGCCAGGCAGCAGTGCTCTGTGTAAATGGAAGAGGTCAAGGGAAACTCTGAAATTAAGCTCCGGTTTCATTCCAAACAAGCTGTGCTGTAAAATGGCTCCAGACCCACGGCCTTTGCCCAGCCTAGACAGAAACCTCACCTGTGCTAATGAGTTTGGGATCTTTCAGCCCTTTGGTGGCTCCTGGGGCATTGTTTCTGAGCCAGGCGCCCACAGCCCTGGTGAGCAATGTGCTGAGGCTTTATGATGTGGAGCATCCCATCGGGGTCGAGATTGCTCCGAGAGCCTCCAACTCAGAGCAATCTCAATTACCCAGGTCTCTGACTGTGGCCAGCACAGGGGAGAGGCCAGACCCATCTCCAAGGTTTCCCCGTGAGCTCTTGGAGCAGGAAATCTCACGCACACGGGCTCATGTGAGGTGGGGATCGACAGCTCCACTTTACAGAGCACGTACCAGGTGGACACGAAATGCCATGCACACTCAGTGCCTTCCTAGGGTCCCCATCTGGGAACTGATCAAGGTTCCAGTGGTGAGTCTGTGAGAAAAGAAAAGGATGGAAGAAGCAGATGTTCACAGCATCTCAGCCTGGCACTATCCAGGCTTGTGGCCTTGGAACCTGCCAGGCTCTGACCATCGTCTCCCCTCTCATCCCACCAAAAGGACAAACCTCCCTGCATGGCCAGTCTTGCCATAATACTCCTGGAAAGAATCGATGTAAATTCACTAGGATCTGAGGAAGAGCAGTAACAAGAAAGGTCGCTTTTCACAAATGCAAAATGATAGACACTTGCATAAATGCAGCATTGGGTTTGAACCTGCACATAGGCAAAGGCAAGCTTGCAGCTGCTAACACACTCTTTCTCCCTCAACTGAGGACCTTGCTGTGTGGAGGACAGTGTGTAATTGGCATTATCTATTCGCCAGTCTATCGAATTCTTATTCATGAAGAGGACTCTGTGCCTCTCCTGGAGGTATCATTCCTCCAAAAATCATCGTGATTTAATATAATTTTGAATTAAGCATCATACTTGTAGAACTTTCATACAGTGCACAATAGACGTAAAAAAATGAACTCAAATAAGGCTGGATGGGCTGGGGAGACTCCTACTTCCCTTCTTCAGTTGAAGGCATTGCCGATGAGTCAGCAGGGGACATGGAGAGCCAAGATAAGGGTTCTCCATCTGTAAAATGAGATCGATAATCTCCCGCATCTACGATTCCCGAGAGGATGTGGTGGAGTGAAAGGAATAGTGGCTGCTAGGAGTTGTGCCCTCTTCTAAAAGCACCCTTGGCTCCCCAGCTATGCATGAATATTAAATACACATTAATAGCAAAACTAATAGGGTTGGCCTTCATGTGCACAGTACTGCATGGTTTCTAGAACTGTCGTACATGTATTATATTTAACACAACACAGTTCCATTTTGCAGGGAAAAATAGAGGTGGAGTGGGGTTCAATCATTTCTTATGGGATAAAGCTAGCAAATGACAGCCCACATTTGGGGTGTAGGAGTTCTACTCTCCACACTGGATGTGTCCTCCACCCACACCATTTCCTCCTCACTCAGGCCCGACTCAGCCTACTAGAAATATTTTCTGGATTGTGAGCTTAATATTATTTTGAGATATTTATGAGAAACATAATTCTAGAGCCATCTAATGAGAAAATAGCAAAACATGAACTAATTTATAAAAGTCCTACTGAGACTCTCTCAAGATTACATTATTTTCATTAAAGAATTTTGTTTTGTTTTATTTTATTAGCACATGTTTGCAGTTCATACTGGTTGTAATCATCTTGGAGAGTGGTTACATGGGCATACCACAGCTTGTTTCTTGTTTTCTTTTTTAATCCCTTTTCCCTTCCCTTCCCCTCCCCTCCCTCCTCCTCCAATTCTCCTATCTCATTTTTCATATATATTTTTCATTTGTTGATGTATTAATCTTAGCTCATGTGATGGCATATATTGTGCACATTCATTGAGGCTATTAGGTTCCTGTACATGGTATATCTTTATTCTACTTATTTCCCCTTTCCTTCTTCCTCACCCCTCACACATTTTTTCCTTGGATCACTTCCATATATGCTATATTGTGGATAAAGAAGATTCTCAGGATAAAAATCTATGCAGTATTTTAAAAAAATCAACAATTTTTTAAAGAAAAATTCGACTAAAGTATACTTAAAAGGCAGGTGTTATTGATCACAATCTCCAGTAAGATGAATAGGCAGATTTGGGGTAAAATATAAAATGGTAATCAAAAAAACCTAACTATGTGAAAATATATCCCTAATGTCCCTGAACTTTGTCTTTTTAGTTTTTATTCGCTATTTATTTGCTAAAGGTCTCTTGTCTTAAAAGACTTCTATCAAAATGCAAATCTATTATGGGAGAGAACTATACTCCTCTCCTTAGATTTTCCTGTCACAGTTTGTCGTATTTCCTAATCATTCCCCGAGCAAGCTCAGAGGGAGACCAAACCACTCTCGATGCAGCACACGTGTCAGGCTAGAGTAAATGTGGGGAACTGGGCCATGTGAACAGAGAGAGTTTGGGAGCATTTCTGAATGGAGAAGAAGCAGCCAGAAAGCCTTTTCATTTCTAGCTGGGAGCTGAATATTGGTTCCAAAGTGGGAAAATACATTTTTGATACCGAGGATTATGGACAGGAATTTTTTGACCAGCAAATTTAAATGTTTATGGCTGTTATCTGATCCCCAAGGAAACGATTAAATTGGAGTTCAGCTCAACTCGATGGAGGCTCTCCTGGGAGGTTGCTCTTGAGCGTTACAGATGACAAGAATCATGGTAGAAATAAGAATACCAAGATACTGGAGATCCATCACCACTTGTTTTCAATCCAGCCAGGAGACAGAAGCATGTGCCCCGGCAAACTCTGCAGGGTGGTAAGCTCTTTGCTCTTACACACTTGTGTAACACAATCTCCTAGAAAGCTGGGACCATGTCTTAATTCTGATGATCATTTGATACCATGTCATTTCTGCTGATCACTTTATACCATGTCATTTCTGCCGATTCTACTATTCTATGACACCGAAACCCAGTTAATTACTGCTGCTTGAATTAATGCCAGAGATATTAAAATAATGCTATTTAGAGTTGGGAGCAATTGAGACAGGTTTTATAGAAAACTTTCTAGGGCCTTTGAGCTGGGCTGTACCTACTGCAGAGGTCACAGTAGGCTAAGCTATGTAAGGGTGGAATATTCTACAAAAACTCATACGAAACTGCCATGGCTTCCTGAGAGGAATTTTTATGAATCATTAAACTTTTGTACCGCCTTTTCTTTCTCTAAGGAAATTTAAATACACCTACTCTAGAAGAAGCCACACCTTACTTATGCCAAACTGCCAAGAATACTTCCTGGAGCTCAGGGAGGCAAACCCCTTCCAGGTCGGTGACCTCACATCTTCGGCAGTGGTCACCGGGCAAAGGGAAAGGTTAAACACTGTGGTGGATTTGTTAGTTCAGGGCAGCTGGGCTTGTGTCTACCAGAGAGGAAAGATGTCAGCGATTCATGAGGCACAGCACCTGGAATAGAAATCCAGCTGCCTGCGCTTAACGTCAGAACAGGAATTACACGCATGAAACAAATATAATAACACAAATTTCAACTGGTCTAAACCCCTTTCAGCACCAAATCTCACACACTGCTTGAATACTCTCTAGCTTGGAAAGACGGAGAAACAGAAGCAGAGAGAACAATTTCAGAATTGAGATGCTTTGAGAATTGAGATGCGGAGCAAGCCAAGTATTCAGAGAGCTGTGACACCTTCAGGCTGGGAGTGATTTTAAGTGCCTCTCTGTTGCCTGGTTCTCAAAATATGCATGAGAGATCTATGTCCAAATCACTAAATTTTTGTCCCTCTCCCCACCACTACCACCATTTCCTGGCTCTCTTTAGGGACTCCACTGACCTGGGTGGAATCCAGAAATGTACATTCTTAACAAATTTTGATTTTTTTTTTTTTGTCGATCCACTTCTTTCTTGCTCATGTGGTCCAATTCTTTGAAAATTCTATGCCCGGTGGGAAAGTCTATTCCTAGTGAGGGAAATGGGCTTTGCGAAAGGCAAAGTGCTTCACATGAAATTGATGATAGGCGAGGGCAGCTGTACTGCCCTGTGAGCGTTCAGGATGAACCATCCACGTTCACCTTGGTGGTGAGTGGCTCTGATGGAAGAACTCTCTGGCTTTCCAGCTTGGTGGGCACTCAGGACAGGGCTCGGGGAGGTGGGGAGCTTGAATTAGAACCCGCTTCTCATCACACAGGCAAAAGCCACGCAATAGAAGTGGTGTAAGTGCAGTTTAACACACATAAGGCCGGGGGGTGGGGGGCGCTCCTGCATGGGCGGAGCTTGACCTGATCTTCCCATTGTAAAGGGCAAGGCTGCTAATAAGCAGACAGACATCTAACCAACAAACAATTTAAGGATCAATTTTTTATCTTTGCTGTAAATTGCCTCTAAAGAGCTAGATAATGAATATTTTGGGGTTAGCCAGCCAGACAGTAGGTCTCGACTCCTTAATTGCACCCAAGAGCAGTCACAGGTAGTTGACACACAATTGAAGCTGGTTTTGCCCCCATACATCTTGTTAATTTTTTTTATAGATTTTTATTAAAATTTATCAAAATTACACAAACTTACAGGCCATTACACAAGCTTACAGACCACAATACATTGTGCCTTTTGCTTATGACAGTGAGCAATGCAAACAGCCACATAGATGCAGCATTAAGTCACGAATTCTGGAAGCAACCCGTATACCCATCAATAGACAACTGGATAAACAAAATGTGGTATCTATACATAATGGAATACTATTACTATTCAGCTCTAAAGAATGACAAACTAGAGTCATTTATAGGAAAGTGGATGGACCTGGAAAATATAATGTTGAGTGAAATAAACCAGACTCTCAAGCTTGAATACTGTATGGTATCCCTCATTTGAGTGAGGCAAAATACAAATAAAAGAAAAAGGTAAACAATGGACACAAAAAGACAAAGGATATAAGCTAATAGACAAAGGGTTCAAGGGAACAAGATGAGGGCAAAGGGGGAGGGCAATTGGAATCCAGGGGAATAATAATATCTTTAAAAAAAAAAGAACGTAATAACCCAAATTTAAAACAGTGACATCTTGTTAATTTTATATGTTGTTTATGTGATGTATCTTCAAGATTCAATTTAGGGATTTTATTCCTTTGAGAAGCCATTTCTTCTTGATCTTACCCATTGCCATTTTTATATTGGGTGCTTTTTCTAAACTCCTCATGGCACTCTGAGCTCATCCTGTCTTCACACCCACCATTTTCCTGGGATGGTCCAGCCATAGTCAGCCTCACTGCCTGGACTGCATAAAGGAAGCGCCTCCAGTCTCTATGCCAGAGCCCAGCACCTTACACAGAGCCCTGGGGTGCACCCAGCGACACAGAAGCAGGGCCCTTGAGTGCAAGACCACAGCCCTTCTCTGTCCCTGGGAGCCTTCTGGCCACGCTCAGCCTGCTGCCATCCAGGCAAGAAATCATCCCCATCACCAACTCCAGCACAAACACATTGGCACTCTCAGCATGAAAGCTGTCTGGGAAAATTTAAGTAATAGTGGAGTGTGGCTAGATCTTATGAATATTCATGAGGCAGGGGCCTCAGCAGCCGGGCTAAGCGGAGAATTACAGCAATTATCTGAATGATTTACACACACACAAAGCCAGCACTAAGAAAATTATGGAGGAGGCTGGAAGTTGGCTGTCCCCCTGTCTGGCACGCCCTGCTTCCTAGAAGGGTGCCCTGCGGGGGCTCCTCCTCTCTGCTCCAGGGCTCTAGTGACAATCTTAGAGGGCAGAGGCCTCTTCCTCCAAATTTAACTCTCCCAAGTCCCAGAGAGCTTAACTCGTTAGCTATCTGCCTGGCCGGTACATCTAACAGACCAATTCATGTAAAGGTATAAATCAATCTTGCTTTTCTAGTTCACTATCTGTTGTTGGTGTTTAGCCTTATTTAAAGGCCTTTTACCCCAAGATTCCTTAACTCAATTTCAAGAAGAAGAGGCTATAAACAGACCTAGTAAATAATTAAATAGATGTTGAGGGTGGAAAGAGAAGTAGAGCATCACAGAGCCCTCCAGCAGGAAGGAACTTCATAGACCATTTAGTTCAGTGTTTCCCACACAGAGTTTTTACACGAAGTTGGTGGGTGATTAATATGCAGTATGCTGTGACGGAAAGACAGTGGTATCGTTGGCTTAGAAGTTGTTCACGGGAAGATTATCAGAATCCTGAAGTACTGTGTTCCCCTGAAGGGTGGATAACACGTTAATCACTTCCTAATGTTGTGCACAGAAATTTATCCCCAAATATTATTTTCCTTAAAATCTTCTGCTGTATAAAACTCTGGAAAACATAATTACATCCAGCCCTTTACCATTGAGGTGAGAAAGCACCAGGAAAGGCATGTGTTTGCCCAAGGGATGTGTTCTCTTTTCCATATGAGATTTTAAACATAATTTAAACATTTAAAAAATGTGTAACACAAAAATATTGTACCATCTTAATACACGGATACCATGTGTGCTGATCAAATCAGCATAAAATTACCATTTCCATCTACTTATCATTCCTACACTCTATTCCAGTTATTCATTACAAACAATGTTTAAGAAGATGGAAATGCTAACTACCCTGATTTGATCAATACACACTGTATATAACATGTCTCAAAATATCACATTGTACCCTGTCAATATGTACAAATGAAATTATAACTTTTCAAATCATAAATTAGAGATTTGGGATGCAGATGGCTAATTGCATTGCAAAATCCATTCTCTCCTGCTTACAGAGTAAGATAACTTCCGTCTGTGTGGGCACCATTGCTGAGCAGTATGAGTGTTAGACGGTCATGTAACTAAATTGTGGCCCATGAGATAAGGGTGGAAATAAAGTCCATTTGGGATTACTTTCTTAAACATAGTGTATCTTCTCTTCCCTGGTCCCATTGAATGCTTCCTGGAAAAGAACCTGTCATTAAGGCTGGACCAATAATGTGAAACTTGTGTCAGAAATACAGAGCAACAGCAATTACGGGTAGAACTGTGTCCCTCTTCTCCACAAAAAGTCCTATATTGAAGTCCTAACACCCAGTATTTTAAGATGTGACTTCACTAAGATACAGGAGCCAGGCATGGTGGCACAGGACCATAATCCCAGCACTCTGGAAGGCTGAGACAGGAGAACTGAAAGTCTAAGTCCAGCCAAGGCAACTGACTGGGAGTCTCAAACTTTTTTTTTTTTTTAATAAATGCTGGGCATGTAGCTCAGTACAAAGGCCTTGGATTTAATTCCCAGTACTGAAAAGAAAAGAAACAAAAGAAAAGAAAAGAAAAAGAAATACAGCAGAATCCAATATAAACCAGGACAAGGAATACTTGACAGATACAACCCAACAGAACTTGGCCCTCACTACAGAAAGCCATAGTTCCATGTGATCCCACCTTTGTATTTCTGAATATTTTTAGCTATTTCTTTCTTCCTCCGCAAGGCTCACTAGGTATGAACAGTAGATGGTTTGTAGTGTTGTTTGTAGCTGGTAGAACTGTGAAAAGCCATAATGAAATCTGAGGTGAAGTGCAGCCTACCAGCCAGGAGTCCTGAAAGTAGATGTGGATGAGTGGATGAAATAGCAGAGCATCGAGCACTCTGAGGAGAGAGCATGTGTGTGGAAGGTACATACATAGCGTTCCACGTAGAGCACTCTGTGGAAGATGGATCAGGGAGCTATGTTTGGGTGATTAAAGGGTAGACTGCAGTAGATACTTCAAATTGTCTCCCAAAATGTATGTCGCTAAATAAAGGATTCCACTGAGATCTTGAGATGGCCTGTGATTGAATTCTGAGCCATGGTGGTGTGCAGAAGTTGTGCGTCCAACTTCCAGATTTTTTGCTGCTCTTTGGCTTCTACCATCCCAGTGACAGACACGCAAAGGTACAGGAAGATGCTGGGACTATTGTCTGGGATCACAGAGCAGAATCAAGTGTGGAGGTGAGACGAGCAACACCAGACTAAACGGAGCACCGAGTGGGAGGCTGAGTGCAAAGAAATGTTCCAGAAGAGGGATGATGGGGTAGCGCAGCTCCGAGAGGCCGAACAGACTGTCCACAGTCACAGAGTGTCAGCAGTGGGGTTTGGTCTCAGTTCTTTCTTTTATGGGCGATTCACTGTTCACCATATGAAGCAGCCATCTCGATCTTTTTAAAAAATGCACATACTTACGTGTCAAAAGTCTATTTGGATGTGGATGCTGATATTTATGAACAGTGATCACTGAGAAGTTGATAGAAGGTCATGTGACTGACCAAGTGGATTCACTGTTGTTGCTTTTTTTTAATGCAAATGGCAAAACATCAGTTTTTCCATTAAGTGTGGAAAAATAAAAATATAGGAGTAGGTAGTTAACAAGGAAAACATACAAACAACCAATAAACCTGTGAAATACACAAAAATCTATAAACACAAATATCCAAGTCCGTTGCTATTTATATTGACAAAGAATTCAGAAATGTTATAAATGTCACAAAAGTGATAAAATGCTTAAGTAATTTGTGGTTCATAGATGGATGAACAGCAGTCAACCACTAAAAATATGGTTATCATGACTAATTAGTAACACAAGGCATAGTTTGTTTAACAAAGAATAGGTTCCCAGAATGATACCCAACATTTTCAAACATTATGGAATAGAAGACCTAAAGGAAAACTCTTCTCCATATTGTAGGACTCTTATTAGTGTTCTCATAAGTTTTTATTTATGCTTGTATTTTTCCACATTTTGTATAATAGTACATAAGAAGTTCAGAGTCAGAAAAAGAATGTTTAAACTCATGAGTACATTCGAATTCAGAGTGACATTTGAAGTGTTCATGATACATCTCTTGCTGGTCTCCTTGAGACCTGTAAGCCGTCTCTTCCAGCATTTCCGATCTCTTGGGGATTTTGCGATACACGATCCTCCCTCAATCTGGATAGACCATATGTGCTTTCCCACCTAATTCTTCCTCCCTCCTGCTCCACAAAACAAGCTACTTAAAGACTGAAGGTTGCCAGGGAGGAAGAGACAGATGTTAGGTACAGGACACATGAAACCCAACTCATATTAATGGTACCTACGGCGTGGGTGAGGACCAGAGACCATCAGGCCACTGGCCACACTCAGTGCTTAACTAAGTACACAAATGATTTTACTGTGTGTGGAATGGAGAGCATCATTTTATGCCACTTTAATAGAATGAACATATCAATGATAGTGATGACGGTTCTTTTATACTCTTACTGTTTTTGGTTTGCTTCATTTTTCCAATATTTTGCTAAAGTATCTGTCCACATAGATTGGAAAGAAAGTAAGTGAATAAAAGACTAAAGCATACAGACACCTAGTTCTTAGCCACAGACACCAATAGTGGCTGTCTCCTTCAGGCAAAAAAGAGGAAGTACCATGAACAGATGGACCCAGACCCAAGATGCTGCGGGAGATGGTGGGGACTGGAAGGGTGGGGACTCTGTGGGGGTTACCTAGCAAGGAGGGAACACTGAATACTAAAAAGAGACTCAGAAATGCTCAGAAAAGCCCACCTAGCATGAAATCCCACCGGCCACCAAAGGGACCTCTCTGTACTCCGGGTCTTCCAATCAAGTCTTTCTAACGTTGCTTTCTGCGCTTGTACAGCTGTGAAGTGAGGACCCAGATGTGCATGAAGATCACATTACTCTCCCCAGCACCCACCTCCATCCTTTGGAAAAGTGATACCAGATACCATTTGGGAGAAACATGTGCACAATATCATGTTTGCGTCCTAGGGTGCTGGCCAAGTATGCTTCCTATGTCTTTGTTAAACAGAATCTTTTGGTTTTACAAAAACAAGAACAAACCCTTTCTTAGTATGCTCTTCTTTTTGCCTTGAACAGCACAATGGTTCAGTAACACAGAAGCAGGATGGTGGTACCAAACTCAGCTAAGAAAGTGTCTGAATTCAATCCTGATGATAAAGAAGGAGTACTTACTGCTTACAATAAACGTTTCCTCACGGTCTGGCAGCGCAGTGCTCATATTTCACTATGGTGTTAGATGTGGAATCATTTCGTCTGCTTCCTAGAGAGTTTTGAAACACCCTGGTTGATAGACTGACTACTTACTCTTCTAAATAAAAAATCATAATGCTTTCCATATCTTTCTTTCATGCTGTCTTTTAAAACATTTTTACCCCTGGCATTTTTACCACTGGCAGCTGTCCAGTGAAGGGTGTACACTGAAGGGGATATGCACAAGCTGGGCATTTGTAGCTCTGGTCCCAAGAAATACAAAGAGAATTGTGCTCCCAAAGTTTTCCTTATAACTGGTCTCATCCATCTACCAGAGGACAAGGTTAATGAGCACGAAGTCAAGGGATCAATCACTAGATGAACCGCAGGACCCCGTGCTGAAGCAGGGCTCCATGGCCGGCAGGAAGCTGCCCTGGTGTAGCCATCCTGTAAATGCCAGCTGCCACTGTGAACAGAACCGGAAAGGAGAATGTGGGTAGCTGTACACAGCTTAAAACCCAACACTGAAAAAGGAATTTAAAAGCATAGCAGCATCATTCTGCTCCCTGTGTTTATAAATGGTCTCATTTCTACAGTGTTTGTAAATGTTTCTTTTTTAAAAAAGTTTTTTCAAAGACAGGGTCTAGCAATGTAGTTCCAGCTGGCCTTGAACTCACTATGTAGCCCAAGAAGGCCTCTGACTCATAGCGATCCTCCTGCCTCAGCCTCCCAAGTGCTGGAATTACAGCCATGGGCCACCACGCCGGCAAACACTTCTTCATTGTTTCTGAAATATCGTTTGTGACATTAGCTTCAAAGGAAAGAAATGAGGTGCCGTTAGTTAATCTTAGAGATGAGGAAACTGAACAAAAAAAATGTTCCCCACATGACAAGTTTCAGATCCAGGGCTTCAACCAGATTCTGCTAAGTGCTGTCCTAAAGCAACACGCGGGCCACAAGGGGAAGATGGAAATCTCTTTTTGCACAAGACGGACTTTCCACTTTTCAGATATACAGACATGACTGAAAAATATGGTGACCATCTAAATTTAAAAAAAATATTATAGTAAGAGATACATTGGCTTGAATTCCCTCAAAAATCTTCCCTCTCACTTTGAACACTCATCCCATCGTGCTTGCCGCTTTCTGCGGCGGCTCTGGGGTCCTCTTTCCTGAGGGTCTTGACAACACGTGACCAATACTACAGTGCCTGCTGCTGCTGAGCGCCGTCCAACAGAAAGGCAGCTCGTAAAAACATGACGCGGGGTCCTCGTCCGCCTCAGTCACCAGATCTGGCACCATGCGACTTCTGGCTCTTCCCCGAAGTCAAAATGATCACCAAAGGGAAACGTTTGAATCAGCTCAGGACATCGAGGCAGCCAGCACAATTCAGCTAAAGCCCCTCAGGAATGGGGACTCCAGAGCTGCAGCAGGAAGTGGCCAGGAGGACGGGATGAGTGTATCAGACACAGGGTGGGGGGGATTTTCTAGAGAAATTAATCCAATATATCATTTGCTGTAATACATTTTAAAAAATTGATATATTCACCATATGCTTTGGTCACACCTTCATAAACTGTTACCACAACAGTTACAAGCAGAACAGGTTGGGAAATATCCTTCAGACACCATGGACATTGTCGCAGACAGGCACTGAGTGGGAGGCGGCAGATTTGGGTTGTGAGGGACCACAAATTGGGGTGGGAACACAGGCCGATCTGGGCAGGCTGGGGCCGCTCTGCCAGGCGTGAGAGAAGAGCCTTAGCCCTGGGAAGGCAGACTGTGGAGAAGGCATCCTGGCCATCTGCTGGTCCTGGGAGATACAACCAGAGTCTCACCTTGAACATTCAAACAGGGAATTCACAAGCTTGGTTTGCAGAAAGACTCAAGAACAGAAGCCAACACAAATTGCATTCTCTAGAGCCTAGTTTGACGCAGGCTTCGGAATAAAGATATTTGTTAGGATGGACACCTCTAAAAAGGATGCATGGGAAGATGTCAGCAAGGAAAAGGTATCACTGTGGGGCTGGCCAGCTGGATGGTGTCCAGCCCATAGAATACTCCAGAGAGAACCCTGCTCTAGACAAGGTTCCCGAGGCTCTGAAATGCCTGTATCTTGACCCCCAGTGGCTCCTGCAGTGGAGGCAGCCCCCGAAAGTGGACAGTGTATTTCGGTCCATGTTTTTGTGAGTCTCAGGGATACCTTCCCTCAGAGCGGTGTTCCACAGTGTTCTCTTATTTGCCCTCCTCTCTCTTCCCGTAACAACTCACACCGCATGCAGTTGCTCTGACAAACACAGGAAGCATTATGAAGAAAGGCAAGAGCTAAGACCTTAACTTCGAATTCAACCTAGGTAGCTTATTTTTCCTCTTGATTTCTTAGTATTTTATGACCCCCTCCCTTTGCCCGTGAACTCCAAATGGTTTCCAGACAGATCTGGATGGCATCAGTGATCTGGGCGCAAAAACTCTCGTTTGCCCCTCCCTTGTATACAGCAGTGGCGGTGGCAGTGGAGAAAGTAGCTACCAACCCGATGGAACCTGGAGGCCCCTTATGGAAATGAGATTTGAGATTATTCTAAGACAAAAGAATAAGATATTCAGCCCCATCGGGTCTTTTGAAAAAAAGTTAAGTAATGGCAAAGAAAAGAAGAAAATCACAAATATTCATTAACAAAGATTTCACTCCAGACTGAAATAGAGAATTCCAAATTGCTCCCCCAACTGCAATCCAAAGCACTCTGACCCTGGAAATCCATCAGCAGCCAGCTCTTTTTAGAAACTAGAATAGGAGCCGTACATCAAAGCTGGGACAGTGGTACCCGCCTCACTGAAAATAAAAGGGATGTTCCAGGAAATTGGATGACGAGCTCCGAACAGATCCAGGTAACGGACAATAGGTACAGCCCTCTGGACTCCAGGTGGGGTGTTCTTCACAGCACAGCCTGCCACCCTGGCACTCATTTTCTTCCTAGATTAATTACTTCCATTTGGTCCAAGGTGGTCTTTTGCCAGTCTGAACGAGAGGGATCTGCTATTACAAAGACATCCCAGAGGACCCGCAGGTGCCAAGCTGAGACAGTGAACTCCTTCTCAGCTCCCTCAAGTGCAACCAGCGAGGATCCTGCCCGCCCTTGCACATTCCATGGCAGGGAAAGGTGGCGCTTACCTTTGCTCTGCGTTGGAAACAGCTGTGAGGGTCTACGCGGCAGAGGCTCATTGGTGCCTGTCTCTTGGATTCAGATTTAATTGGTACACAGTGTAGCTTGGGCATCAGGCTGTTTAAAAGCTCCCCGGGTGATTGTGACAGTTAGAGAGCCGTTCATGCGTCTGAGGATTTGGGAAGCCCTGACCCAGTCCTTCTACGGTAGGGACCTGAGAGTTCTGCACTTTCAATTTGCTGATCTTGCCTTCTAACATGTAAACGAATCAGAGAATTGGATTATCTCAGACTTTGGGAATCACCTGACTCTCTGGGACCAGCTAAAAGCCTTATTTCTGAAATACAGTATCACCAGTTATATAAGGGATGATCAATAAATACGGTGAATGGCGAGTGCCGTCCAGTGGAAAATGCAGGCTAGCAAAAATGCAACGTTGTGTCCACAGCCACCTTATTCACCAGATGTGATACAGTGTGACTTCTGGCTCATCCCCCAGATCAAAATGACCATGAAAGGGAAGCATTTTGAATCCATTCAGGACATCGAGGCAGCCAGGACAGAGCAACTAAAGACCCTCAGGAAAGAGGCCTCCAGAGCTGCTGCAGGAAGTGGCCGGGACGATGGGATGAGTGTGTTCAAAGTGAGGAGAGGATTTTAAGGGGATTCATGGCAATGTGTATTTTACTATAAGAAATTTTTTAATTTAAACTTTCACAATAATTTTGGATCATTCCTCATACATCCTCTGGGCATCATAATTTAGCAGTTCTGAGAGAGAGAGAAAGAGGGATAGTGAGAGAGAGGGAGAGAGAGGCCCATGATGTGCCCAGCAGCCTGCAGAGAGGAAGCAGAAGAGGAAGCATCTGCTGTCTGCATTAGATGCCCCTGGGATGTCTGGTTTTTTGGGATGGAAGAGAACTCTTCCACCAGTATCTAAGTCACTGCTCCAAAATTGCTTTTTTCCCAAATTCTTGGTTGGTTTTCTTTTGTCCTCAAATCCTTTTTTATTCTTCTGGTTATTTTGACAGGAATGCCAGTAGTTTTAGACAGAGGCAAACATTTCAGTAAAACTCATTAGTCCCATTACATTTCAGAGAAAACAGAGTTTGCATTACTAGTTAAATGTGTATTGAAAACTGTCAGAAATTGGAAAACGAGAGAGATCTCTCTTGAGTCTCTATTTTCTTTGCATTTTTTGTAACATCTATTTATTTATCATTTGTTCTTTGTACTTAGTATTCTTCCTTAGGATCCCTAGGAGCTGGATTAGCTTACTTCTCTCATCAAGTCAAACTATCTTCCGTGTGTGTGTGTGTGTGTGTGTGTGTGTGTGTGTGTGTGTGGTACTGAGGATTGAACCCAGGGCTTTCTCACTGAGCTACATCTCCAGCCCTTTTCTATTATGAATTTTTATTTTGAGGCATATTCTTGCTAAGTCACTAAATTGCCCAGGCTGGTAGCTCGAACTTGTGATCTTCCTGTCTCAGCCTTCTAAAGTGCTGAGACTAAAGGCATGTGCTTCTAAACCAAGCATAAACTCTATTTTAAAGAAAGCATTTGAAGGTCATTTGGTCCCCAATGCATGATACAGACACTAATTTAGGATGCTGTCTCTCAATAAATTTGAGCAAAAGATGTGTGAGTGAGCTTTGAAACAATTTGCATATTTGTTATATACCAGCAAGTACAATGCGGAGGAGTAGAGAGTAAAAAGTTGTATGTATTCTTAGAAGGTCTATGAAAGGAAGAAATGAAGGGCTCTGGGAGAGGCTCGGGTAAGTTCTTCAGTGTGTGCTCAGTGAAGCTGTCTCTGGTGAGGTGGTGTATCATCCGGGATCTAATGATGTTACGAGGAAGGAAGAGTTCCAAGGGGACAAAGCAAAGGGACTGAGGTGAAAGAGAGCTTGAGTCACATCAAACCCTGGCCCCTGTGTCTAAACCTGGCGAGGGAAACAGAGGGAGGGTGAGACGAACTTGGGTGACCTGACTTCCTAGTTAAGGATTTTGGATTCCAAGATTGTAGACTCCTAGGAAAGGAAGACACTGTTGGCTTTTAGTTGAAGGGTCCAATTTAGCTTTGCTGTGTTGCTGCGTGGAAGGCAAGGCCAGAAGGGAAGGAGCACAGAGCCAGAAAGAAGAGCACCAGACAGACCCCGGTCTCCAGAAGGGCGCACTGCTCGCAACAAAGATGGAGGCAAAGGAACCAGAAAGAGGAACCCAGATGGATTCACCATCATTTGATGTTATATTCTACTATAGCCTCCTGTTTGTTGGATTAAATAAAGGCGAGGGAAGGGGAAAGTATAAAAACATTCTCCAACTTTTGAATTTAGTGATTGGGTGCTGTTGCTATTTTAGTGTATAGGAAATCATGGAAGAGGGTGACGATTGCATTAGATTTGAAGGGAAGGATAAAATCAAGGGTTTGTTGCAGAAAAACAAGGCTGACAGACCAGTAGGATATCAAGGGATTGTGCCAAATATATAAATCTAGAGGACAGAAAGGAGTCTGAATACAAAAAGGAATTTGAGAATATTTAACTACAAGTGGTATGAAATGTGATGAGAATAAACAAAATCACCTACAGATGAAACAAACTTCAAAAGGGGCCTAGAACTGACAGAATCCAACAACTGTGGTAAAGAACAATGCGTTAAAAATAGACTAAACAGGCACGGCCAGGAAAGTAAGAGAAAACTAAGAGTGTCGTCATCAAAACAGGGTCTCGAGAACCTGAAGATACTTTAGGGAGAATTTGTCAGCATTTGTAAGATAAGAGAAGGAAAACATCTCATTAGAGGAGAATGACTAGAAAAAGAGGGGAAAAATAATGACAAAAGAGTGGAGATAAGAAAGCAATGAAGCATCTATGCAGGTAAGCAAGGGTATAACCCAGAGCTCCCAGGTGAAGCAGCCAGGGATAGAAGAAGGAGTCAACCTGGCTGTGGCAGAGGGAAAGGAGGGCGAGCAGGAGGAGTGGGGTCACTCTGTGCCTTTCAGTTTCTTGATGATGAACAGAGAGGCTGGTGGGATGGGGAGTGTATGGGAGTGTCGTGGGCAGTGGGTTTGGGCAGGAAACAGGTCTAAGCCCCCTGGAACAGACAGTAGGAGAATCTGGTTATTAAGGTGAAAACGAACCAATAGAACTTCTTAGACTTATAGAGAATTTAAGATTCTTCATTATGAACGTATAATCCCAGTGTGCCATTTGCCTTTGCTTTTAAACATTCGTCAGGGGTGCCTGCCTTCTCGGATAAAGGCATGAAGAAGATTTCTGTTTGGGCCTTATCGAGCCCGGGGTTTTGACAAGAAAGTGGAAGAAAGAGATAAAAGTGCAAGACAGATGAAGATATGTACAAGAGACAAAGTGTTTTAAAAGATATGGTGGGTAGGATTATTTCTCCCTTGTATTCCATCTGCCTTCTTCTAAGGAACTTGCGCATACCCAGCCCTCACTGGGAGTCTGCCATGTCTCCTAGAGGGGAGCGTCTGTCCGTCCTTGCCCGATGGCACCAGGCTCCTGTGTGGGGCAGTCTGGACAATGGTCTGTGAAGGGATGCGATGTTGCTCATATCTAAACTAAAGTCTGAGAACTGCAGTTTCTCACTTGCTCCCTTGCCCCTTAGGGAGCGCTGAGTTCAGGCCTCCCACTGCATGTGCTCCTTTAATTGACATGCGAAGTTTCCTCCATCTAGTATGCATGAGTTGGTAAGCCAGCTACGCATGGGCGCAAACTGTCTGGAGCAATAACCCCGAACCTCTCTGGTGCTTTGGCCTGTTCTCATTTCCACTTTGTCCTGTTTTCCCAGACCTCTCTATTATGTTACTCCACCTGAGTCCTTGTCTCTTTGGACTTGATATCAGGATTTGGTCCCTCTGTTTCCTTGACCACCAGCTCCAGTGAATTCCTGGTGGATTGTCCTCAAAAGGTGCTGTGGCTCCTCCCTTCCACCTACCCAGCTTTTCCACAATGTCTGTTTTCATCAGTTCCGGTGTAGGCCGTATATGAACCACTTCTGTGTTGGGATTTGCACAAGGAGGCCAGACTGTCGCTTACTGTGGAGGCTGCATCAAAGGTGTGCCTCCTCCGCAGTTCGGTTCATTGTGGGAGACAGTACTGACAATCGGCCAGACGGCTGTGCTGTTCTGGACCGATGGCGCTACCGAGACCTTGCGGCTGGCAGAGACACTTCCATCAGCCAACTCAAAGGACTGCTCTCAAAAACACCCCACAGATTCCTTGAAAATCTAGCTGTATTCCAAATTAATGCTTCATTTCGAACCCAGGGCACTCTGCCCATTTTTGAACAAGATGTGTCAAAAGTCAAAATATTTTGTGAGACATAGAAGGTGCTGTGAACCGAACTGTGAACCTCCCTAGACTCATATGTTGAGAATCCTGTGTGAGGGTCTTCACAGATGGGGTTTTGGGGAAAGAATCAGGTTTCAGGGTGATCCGGAAGACAGGGCCCTGGCCTAATGGAGTTAGTGCTCTTATGAAAAGAGACATCAGACCTCTCCTTGTGTCGCTCTGTTTCTGTTTCTAAGTCTCTCTCCTCCCCCAAACCCAGGACTTCATGAGAAAGCATCCATGTCCACACACTTGCATCATGGAGACCACAACCAACAATGTGATCTTGGTCTTCCAGCCTCTGCAACTATAAGAAATAAATTTCGATTGTTTATGCCACCCATGCTGGTGGTACTGAAGCCCAAGCAGGCTAGTACAAAAGGTGACCAAATGTGTGCTTCCACAACTAATTGGACTCTACTTCCGGTCTCCCTACCTAGAGGAATTATGTGTCAGTGAAACCCCTGGTGACCTTTTGCTTTGGCTTATTTTGCATTTAGGAAACAGTGTACCTAGGCTCAGTCATATTTTACTGCATTCATTCATTACCTGTCCTTAATGGAAAAGAAATTTAAGTAAGTGAATGGTAAGATGGATCCAATTATTCTCCAGAGCTCTGAAGGGTGTTTTACTCTCTCTACACGGTATATAAATGCCTGAACATTTGTATACAAATTGAGGACACATGCAAATCAGTAATCTGGGACTGAAAAGACACAGAAACGATTGTGGAAATTGCATTTAAGGAAAAAAATTACAGTATCATGTTGGGAGACACAAAAGAACTTTGATGGCAGCAGCTGTTAAATTGTTAATTTAACATAAAGATGGAGCTGATGATTCAAAAATGATCAAGTAGGTTGTAGATATTCTGCACCCTGAATAGCTTGGGCTGTGGAGCGTGGAGCCCCATCCACCACTGTAATTTAGGGTTGCGTTCCCTCTGCATTAGCAGAACTGTTAATAAATCACACAAGCAAGAAATGAGGAATTCAAAATCTCCAGGTGTTTGATAATGCCTCAAATATCCTCGCCACATGTTCCACAGAAGTCATGTGAGTTCATGAACATCTCTCGGTGATGACTCACTGTGTCGCTCTGGCTACAGCCTACTTCATTTCTACAGGACAAACCCAGTTGAGGGTTAGGGTTCACATGGTGATCGTTCAGGACTCTTAATTCTTTGGCATCCACCAGGCGCTGAGATGCAATACCAGAAACACATACTTACAGGAGAAGGGCTTTGAGTTTGGCTCACGATCTCAGAGGATTCAGTCTGTGCTCAGCTGGCTGCAAGGTGGGAATATCGTGGTGGGAGGTGTGGAGAGGAAAGCTGCTCACTCTGTGGCAGCCAAGAAGCAGAGCAAGGGGCAGCGCCAGAGTGGAACGGGGGCCACCAGAGATAGACCCCGAGGTCCCACTCTGCCCACCCACACATACCCAGAAGTGCGCTTTACTAATTCCTTGGGCGGCTCCTGAGCTAGTCAGGTCGAAAGTCTGCCGTAACTGTCACAATCAGGCATCTCTGTCCATTGGCCAACTCAGAGTTCTTTTCCTGACCACTTAATTTTGTTTTTTTTTTTTTTTTAGTAAACATAGACATGTTCCCTCATCCCATGTCTCTGTTGCTGTCTCTCTCTCTTTCTCTCCTCTTTATCTATCTCTGTATCGTCTTTATCTCTCTCACTATCTCTTTCTATTGTCTCTCTGGACCTCCATATCTCTACCTCTATCTCTCTCTATCTCTCCCTCCGTCACACCCTCCAACACGCAGGCACGGAGATCTTAGTGGCATAGAACAGTGGGAGAGCTAGTTAGGAAAGGTATTCGTGCAGTCTCTAGGTTTGATGGGTAAGTTACTGTTCAAAGAACCATTCCTGGTATTATGATTAAGAAAGGATGAGCAGAAACTCGTGGTTAAAAGAAACCCAAGCCTTAGCATGTTGTAGTAACTAAACAGGCCCCAGAAATGAAAAGACTTCTTAGCCCCAATCTTAAAATATTAAAAATGCAGCTAGCGTTATCTATGAAAGATTGACAAAACAGTAGAGGTGTTAATGTTTGAAATCTAGGTCTCAGATTCTTAGGTACTTAGTTCAGTGTCTAACGAACCTTTTTTTTTTTTTAATTATGGTGCTCGGATGAAACCTGGTGCTGCTGCACTGAGCTACATCCTAACCCGCTTTTAAATATTTTTGAGACAAATTCTTGCTAAGTCTAAGTTGCTCAGGCTGGACTCAAACTTGTGATCCTCCTGCCTCAACCTCTCAGAGTGCTGGGATTACAGATGTTAATAATGTCACCAGCTCTGATGAATCTCATTATCGTCAAAATAAAGCATTCCAAAGGCAGAGCAGGGGGTCGCTCATGTGATTATCACACACATGAGCTCTGGCCATTGGGACAATGTCCTCTATTCTTATCCCACATCATGTTGGGGGTATTACTCGCCTTTCCTTTCTCTAGTCATCTTCTAAAGAGACAAAATCAAATCCTGTTCTACAAGCATGTATGTTTCCCAGATGCATTTTATTTCATGTTTCTCAAATGTATAACTAGGAAAGTGAAGCACCCTTGATTTCTCACCACAAAATATGGAGATCCAGGAATTGAGACTCTTAAGAAAACAGTGTGCACACAGCACAGTGTTTTCATCCCACACAGACGCCAGCACTGTGACATTAACCTGAGGTGGTCCTGCGTGTAAATAGAAAGGGCAGCCACATGCTTCAATGTGAGAGGAGACTCGGGCCCCCCAATGTGTGCAGCTATTCCCACCAAAGTGCGGGCCATGGCTCAGACGTTTCCTTTAGAGGTAATGGTCAGTCAATATAAACTTGGAGGGGAGAAGATTATCACTAGAAGATCCTCTAACTTCACTGGGGAGGGGAGGAAGTTTCCCCCGTCCAGCGGTTTTTGGTACAGAACGTACTCACACATCTCTGCGAGTATTTCCAATCATATCTGACTTACTAGCCATTTTCCTGGTGCCATGATGCATATAGAATAGCAGGTGAAAGGTGAACATGCGGTCACCCTACAGATTTTCCACCGGGTAAAGATCACTGTGACATTGTTGCAGATCAGGTGTCTAAGTTACTTTTCTCAATGCTGAGACAAAATACCCGACAGCCAAAGTTGAAAGAGGAAAGGTTTATTTAGCTCACAGTTTATAGAGGTTTCAGTTCATAGTTGGCTGGCTCCCAGGCAGGGTGGCCCGGCGGAGGAGAAACTGTCCACGGCAGAGAGAAAGCAGCAAAGCAGCAAAGCAGCAAAGTAGTGAAGCAGCAAGCAGCAAGTGACCACAGCAGCCCTTTCTGTCCCTTGTATTATATGCAGGCTATAGGCCCTTAGCGAGGGCGGCGCTCACACCTGGTGGGCCTTCCCATTGCCCACACTCAGAACTACACCAAACCCCTCAGTGGACTGATTTAGTAACCACAGACCCTTAACCCCAGCATCACACACGCCAGATCCCGCAGCCTCTGAGAAAGCCCCACCTACGACCGCACGAGGCTTTGGGGGGACATCTACACACGAGCCTTAACACCAGGATGCGGAGCCCAGCTGCTCACAAGCCACATTCAGGCTGCAAGGGCTATTAGTTGTGAACAATTACGCCCCAAAGCCTCAATATCCTCATGTATATGAGAATAGTCTTCACGTCATAAAGTGATTGTGAGAATTAAATACCGAGTTCAAAGTACTACGAAATGAGAACCCTCAATATATCAGATACACAAATATTACATACATATATTAGTACTATCAGGAGAATTTCTAGAAATGTATCAGAGAAAGAGCAATGATAGTTCTATTTATTCCAGGTAAACAAATCAACAGAGAGAGGAAGATCCAATTTTTAATTCAACTTACTCAGATACCTCGAACAGACACATAAGCGAATACCTGGAAAGGAGCCACCAGGGGATATGGGTATAGAAAACAATATAAGCGTACTATAATTATTCTTGAATATTTGTTAGACAGAAATGGGAAAACAGTTTTAAATATCTCTGGTGGCATTTATGAAATGGATTATTTGGCACAAACTAAACAAAGCAGAAATGATCCCAGAATAGGAAGAATATTTCTAATATTTGTGAATATTCAATATAAAATTAGGATACCTTCCAAGCTATTATATTCTATCATTGTCCTTCTCTTCAAGAAAAATTTGCTTGATGTACCTTCTACTAAAGATAGCAATTTGGGTACCATAAGCAGTCAAGAAATCTGTAAGATACTGTTTCTGTCTGTAAGAAGTTGAAAGTCTTGCAGCCAAGTGGGGAACTAAGTGATTATACGATACAGTAGACTACACTAAGTGATGTACCCAGAGGATAAAGAAAATGATAAAAGAGCGGGTATAAAAGAAGAATGTTTCTTCTATATTCATCATAATGTATGTTTTTTTCCCTAGTCCCCAAAAGAAAAGTTTCTGAAGTTTAAGTGAGAATAAAACATTTTATTGGGGATAGAAAGAGATAAATGCTGAAGTCAGATTTAAGAATAAGACTCAATAATTAAGAAGAATAGAGGAAAGATAAGTATTTTCTACTCTACATTGTTCACTCTGCATTTTCAAAGAATGCCTTTTAAAGGATGTAATTAGGGGTAATGAAGTACAAAATTTCATGTACAGAAAATGATCTTGTTAAGGGCAGTTTAAGGCAGACGGTGCAGCTCAAAAATGAATTTTAACTCTCTACTAACTCTATTCCAGTATTACACTGTCTTGGCTTTTCTTTATGAGCGCTGGAGTAATTTTCTCTACTAGCTCTCTCCCTTCAGTGCAACTTGGGAACTAGAGGAGGAAAACTGGTGCTGTTTCCTCCTGAGCTCATCTGTCATGTTCCAGCTACTTAGGAATTGAAGCAATAATAACAGGTACAGGTTTACAGTAAAATATGTCTACTTCAAAAGGAGAGAAGCTGACATCCAAACCATGGGCTGTTCCCAAACCTGGCTGAGCAGCGCCCGTCATGGCTATTTCTGAAGGTCTCTACCATTGAAGAAATACCCTAGAAGGTACATTCACAGGAGTTGTGGGTTCTCAGAGTGACAAGCCACACACCCAGTGGGGACAAGCATGCAACCCGCCAGTATTTGAGCCAGAGTACCAAGCTTGGGTGGAATCATTTTTCAATATTTCTTTCTCTTCTCTTCCCATTTTGAAGTTTAGCATTGAGAATTCGGAATGTACTTGAGTTGAACAGGTCAGATATCAAATAAACCATCTGATACATTTTGATTCTGTGACATTTTTCAAGTTGCTTAAACTTTCTGAGGTACAGTCCTTGGATCTCTGAGGCAGAGATGGTAAAATTTTCTTGAAAGTGTTGATTAAGAATTTTAGTGAAATAGTAAGTCTAAGGAAATTAGCACAGACACTAGACTATCTCAAGTGCTTAATAAATTTTAGTTTCTGTACCAGTTAGCATTCTATTGAGGAATAGAAGCAAGAGAAATATGTGGATAATTATACAGGAGGATTTTTTAGGTACCTTACCAGATCAGAGACAGGAGAATCCAAGTAGCTTTCTGAAAGCCAGAGAGCTGGAAGAGTCAGTAGATGGTCAGCGCAAGAAGCGGAAAGCCCTAGAACAAGAGGGACCAAGGATGCAGAGTCAATCCAAGGTCAAAGGTCTGAAAGCCTGCTGGAGAGTGGCCAGTGTGAGTCTGCATTGAGTGACTAAAGAAACTGAAAACCTAGAGACTAATGTCCAAAGTGAGGGAAGGAAAGGACGGCCCAGCTCAGGAAGACCGGAGCTCATCAAAATGGATGCACTTCCCTCTTTATTCCATCAAGGCTACATGCCTGCTGGTTGGGGCCCCCCACATCAGGGGTGAGTTTTCCCTCTTTAATTTGCTGGGCTAGTTGCCAATCAAACACAACACACCCAGAACTGTGCTTTACCAATCTGCTGGGTAGTTCTTACTCCAGCCACGTTGGCATACCACCAGGAACCATCACAGTTTCTGGCCATTTTCTCTATCACTTCCTCTTCTAGTAGAATGGGAAGCAAAGTTCAGCTTGTGGGGCTTAAGAATCTATGACTTTGATGTATTTGTATTCGTTGTTATTTTCAGTCTATTTGATCTCAGAGATGGATGGAATCTAAAGTTACTTCCATAGTTTGTTTGTTGCCCAGAAAATAACACTTAGCAATCAAAACCAACACGTGGCTTTGTATTTGTGTGTAAGAAAGCAGGAAGCACCAGCAGTTTTCATCTCTAACCAAAAACAAGTTGACTCCCAATACCTTAGAGAGGACCGGGATCAGGAGTCTTTTTCTGATTACTCCAAGCCCCATAAAAGCACCGTCACTGACTTTTAACCCTTCCCCCAGGGAGGAAATTACTGAGGTCACTGAAGAAAAACTTAGCGAAACTTATCCACGGACATACAGCACCATTTTGAGGGGATCTACAACTTCGGACATGGTATAAAAAGTGTTTTTCATTATGTTTTTGGTTAATTGATTTACATTAACTATATCATGTTTGAACAACTAAACTTCAGGCCTAACTGCCTACTACCAAGGGTATAGTTGCTACTACTTTTACCTGTAAGAATGCTTCAGTTTTTGTATCAGTCTCCTAATTTACAAACCCTATAATCTCCTCTTTTATGATGGATGAACATATAGAGATAGTTACCAAGTATGAAGCTTCAGCTTAGGATGCTTTGGCTTTGTGATGGTATGAAAGCGATTTACATTCAGTATAAGGCACACTTTAAATTTTGGATTTTCTCTTTCTTGGGCTAGCATTATGTCTCACTCTGCTGGGCCCTGACAGGAAGCCGCAGTTCTGAATCACCCCCGAGATCAGGAAGCAAACAATCACAACTTCACAGTACACTGTGCGGCTAAGCAGATTAGGAACACGAAGTACAATTTCATCCTAAACTTATGGTGGGATTTACCAGGAGCTAACACCCTTCTAAGTCAAGGGTCATCTGTATCAATGTTTCACTTGTACTATTGATCAAATATTTCTCTTTTGGTCAGTTGAATTATTACTGTTTTCTGGATGTCCGGAGGAAGAAGTTTGGATGCTTTCTTTTAAAAAAACAAATACACACAATGTTTTATTCATCAGCAGAAAAATGTTAAAAATAAGTACTTATTTTTAAAATTTTCTGTTTGATGAAAAAAGAAAGCATGATAAAATGGCAGGCCAAATGTCTGTGCAACCTAAGGTTTGTAAAGAATATAGAAACCATAGACCTTATAAAAGAGCCAGAATCCTCTGGATGTCCACTTTCAACACCATGGGCATCGGTACATGCTCGCCATCCATTTCTTTTGTTACTCTGGCTTGCTAATCATCAGACTTACTCCACTGAGCACTTTCGGTATACTTAAAGATATTTTCCACTACATACTCTGGCTTTTCTTCTCATATAAATTTCTAGAGATACTACGAAATTCTAGTGCTAACCTCAGTGAATTGGAAGTGTTTGAGGTTGGCAGGTATAGTAGGTTAAAGACCTACTTGACAGTTACTCTGGAGTTAATAGTCTCAGGTTAACAGCCCCTGTTTGAAGCTTTCTAAGTTTTTCTGCTAAGTAGTTATACCTCAAACAGAATTCATCCAGAAAGTCAATATTCCCTTCTATTGTAGGATTTTGTTTTTACTTTTGTTTATATTTTATATTCTGTGCTTAGATTCACAGTGGCTCTTACAGTAAAGGGATGCCAATACCTAGTCGAGTTTGAGGACCACTGATAGAAAAAAAGATAGAAATTGGGAATAAGCAAAAAAAAAAAATCCTTCTCTAAAACTCACAAGTGGTTGTTTAATTAGATGAATCCTAAACACGAAGCTTGTGATGTTTCTTAATAGAATGTTTACCTGTATGCCTGTATTTTTCCCAAAGGTTTCTGGTTTAGAGCCAAAGCATAAGAATCTATCCTGATCATCAAGATGAATAACTCCTAGCAAACAGGTAGGAGTAGATAAAAAAAAAAATCTAGGGACCAGAAATAGGAGCAGCACGCCCTTGGACTGCCCCTCCTCGGGAGATGAAGGCAGATACCCAAGGCTGACCTAGATACCAAGAGTTTCCGAAGATGATGAGGTGGGTAGAAATATTGTCTTATTGATGGCAAAGGAGATAATGAAATAAAATGTAAAATAACCAGATCACTGGCAGGCGGTCTCCAAGATGGAGAAATTCCCCTCAAGTCCAGAGGGAGAAGTTTCTGCACCAATCAATCAGAAGGGGGCAGACGGGCTGGCACGCACCTTCCCAGAGTTCCCTGAGAGAACACGACTGGCTTAGAAACCCGGAACTTTCCTGAAAATCGAAGGCAGTTGGCAAACCTACAAGAAGCCTACAAACCTTCGGAGGAGTGCTACAATTTGGAGGAAGAGATCCGAACATCTTAACTGTGGGGTGGGGAAGCTTGGGAAAAGACTTCAAAGGAATGGTGGAGGCGGCTCTGTGTAGCTAGGAGATGGGCTCATTAGTCTGATGTTGAATCTCAAGCAACAAAGCCCAAACCTATTACTTCTGATGTTACTTAAAAAATAGTGCTAATTAGATGAACATTTTCTAACCCTTTAAAGATTTATGGAGTAGGAGATTTAATCTTAAATTTCCAAATTCCTTCCACACTCACATCGTGGGAGTTCTGCAAATGTTTGCCCTTTAGAAAATTAACACTTGAAGTTCTAGCAAAAGCTAGAGACTGATAAATGCGTAATTTTTGTTGCCACATTTGGCCTGAGATATAATGGAAAAGACAGAAGTTTTGATCGAAGGTAAATCAAGGTTCAAGTGTGCACTTTGCCGCTTATCTACACCTTGGGCAAGACACTTGGTGATTCCAAGATTGTTAACTTAGCTTGAGATTGAGAGTTAGGATGCATAATAAATCTTGTATCTCAGAGTTGTTGGAAAAATTTTAAAAAGTGGAAGAAGTAAATTATATGGCAAATAGTAGGTGCTGAAAAACCATTAAATCTCATTCTCTGTTGCTAAAATACTCAGACTCCGAGGACAAAGCGATGCAAAAATGTTCAATGACCTGAAACTACACTTCCAGATTGTGGAAATCTCTGGAACATATGCTTTGGTCACCTGGCAAACTCTCATACGACCATATGGGAGTGTGTGCTGCTTTTAGCCTGTAAGGGGCCCTGGATGTCCTCTTCCAAGCATTCAAAGTCCATGTTCTTTGAGCATGATGGTGTGGGAACATCCAACAAGAAAACGTGGCATCCCCAGCAATTTGCAGACTTAACTTAAGTTTCTGTAACACAAACTTCTCTTGATCACAAAGTGAGAGTGAGGTGATTGAACCTGTCAAAAGTATAAGTGTTGAGAGCCTGTTAGGAATAAAATATACCTTTGGTAGTTTTCATCTAATATAAAATTGCATTCAAGAATTAGGAGGCTCCTGAATAATTTATCATTTTGCAAGTGCAAGTGATCACTAATAATACTGCATAGTTGCTTATTAACATTTATGCCCACCACAATTCTATTATGTAAATAATGTAACAGGTTGTCCAACTACATATTTAATACTCTGGGTATTTATTACTAGTAACAGAGTATATATGGCACGATGCTTAGTGAGAAATGAAGACAAATGAGTATTTTAGCTTGATGAATGTTTTATGGGTGAAATGCACATTGGATATTTCAAGACAGGTGCCTGTGCAATCTCAGTACTGGGTTTGGGTTTTCTAGTAGAGGAGTAGAAGGCAAAAGAGGATTGGGCTAAAAATCACGGCCAGTTTTAAAAATGCACAAGAATCCTATTAAGGCAAAGTATGGATTCTAGATCATCAGTGCAACGTAGTCGTCATTCATCTGCTCAATTCAAATTGCTTGTTATGGGCTGCACGCCAAGTGTGCATGATCAAAATATACAGTGAATGTTTAAATTAAAAAATGCATTACAATAAAAGATGCATTGCCGTGAATCTCCCTCAAAATTCTTCCCCAAACTTCGAACACACTCATCCCATTGTTCTTGACCCTTTTGCAGCAGCTCTGGAGTTCTCTTTCCTGAGGGTCTTTACAAGGAATGATCAAAAATACAGTGAGTGCTGCCGCCCAGCACCATCCAATGGAAAGGCAGCCTCATAAAAACTTGACACTGTGTCCTCATTCACCTTAGTCACTGGATCTGGCACCGTGTGACTTCTAGCTCTTCCCCAAAGTCAAAATGACCATGAAAGGGAGACATTTTGAATCAGTTCAGGACGTTGAGGTAGCCAGGACAGCACAACTAAAGACACTCAGCAAGGAGAACTCCGGAGATGCTGGAGAAAGTGGCCAGGACGACGGGATACATGTGTTCAAAACAAGGGCGAGTGTTTTGAAGGGGATTAATAGCTGTACTTTTCAATTATGTCATGTATAACAATCACCAAAAACCATAATCATCACCAGCAAATACTTAGCAAAATACAAAATTGAATAGAAAACCCCTAACGGTGGGGAAGGGGTTAAGGGGAGCTGTGGAAGTCTCATCTCTCTCAGGAAAGGATACTTACGCTCAACATTTGAGGAGCAAATACAGATAAAGTCATCTGATAAATAAAGATGGTATGTTCTGGGTGTGAGCTGACCACTGTGTTCTGTATTTTGATGAGACAGACTCAGAGAGACACAGTCAAATACATCCATCACTTCTCACTTTCGTTACAGTGGAAAAGCTCTGTCCTTTCTAGGCTCAGCTTCAAAATACACAAAAGAAAGATAATAATAGCAATCTTCAAGGACAGTAAGGAATATTAAAGAAAAGAACACTTATAAACTTGCCGAGCATAAAGTCTGACAAATGGTAGATCCTCTGTATAATAAACGTTTATTACTTACGTATTTTTATTTATAATGAAATTGTATTAGTTAAACCTCTTAAAACAAAATTATAAATTGGTTTGGACAAATAATTATCAGAAACAACTGTGATCTAATAACCGGAAGCAATTATCATACATAAGGACGTAAGTACATAATCACGACTACCCGCACACTTTAACCAAAGTACATAAGGATGTAGACTCACGCTACGAATTCACTACCATCTACCACCCTATTTTCCTTGGGTTTTACATCTCTGAGACCATTTCAACCCCTCTACCTCTCTCTTCCTCTGTGTCATACGAGAATTGGCTTTGTCAGACCCGGAACAGGACTAGCTTGAGCTATGCTGTCCGTTCTCCTGAAGGAGATTCAGGTTTTTGACCCACAGCATCCATTCAGTGGGCCAAGTTAGTTAACACCCTTTAGGGTAGTTTACCCTCCTACCCTACCCACAACCTCCCTGTTTACTCTCCACTACCCTCCTCCACTCCGGCTTCTCATGTAGATGACACATTTGTCTCATGTTTTTATTATTATTATTATTATTATTATTATTATTTTGGTGCTGGGGATCGAACTTAGGGCCTTGTACTTCAGAGGCAAGCACTCTAACCACTGACCTAAATCCCCAGCCTTCTATTTCTGCACACAAGGCCGGGATATTTTTTCTCATCTCATCTCTTTGGGGTGGTGTCTCAAATTAACCTTAACAAAGGGGGGCGGATGTTAATAGCAAGAGTTCTGCGGGGAAAGCCGAACTTCCCGGATGTTAAGGCGATGGATCGCTGAAGGCCACCTCCCCCTCCCCGCGTGTACAGTGGTTCCCTCCGTGGTCCGCTGTGCCTGCCAGCTCAGTGTCCTCCGGAAGCACTGAGGATCCTTGTGCTCTTCTCTCCTGGCCATTCATCACCTCCGTGAGCCTTGCCGAACTCCAAGGGGCTGGCTAGGAGGCACATCTGCCCACCTGGGCCTCCGTCCAGCCGCGTCAGGTGGCCCAGAGCCAGCTGCTGCCATCTGCCTTCCTGGCATAGCGCTGAGTCCCCCGCCCGCTGCTGCGGTGAAATGATTCTCCAGTCGCAGTCTGACGATTGACGATTGACGAGGATCGTAGTCACACCTAGCCGTGCCCCAGCTGTGGGAGGAGGGCGCCTCTCTCCTGTCCCACCCTGCACTCTGCGCCTCAGAGCTGGGCGTCCTCCTCCCTAGTGGCTCCTGCGGCCCTTTCGGGTCAGGTGGATGCCATTAAGCCTGGCGATCAGGGACTCCCTCAGAGCCTGAGCCGAGGAGAGAGCCAGACTTGGCAGCTGCTTTGGCACCTGGCCAGCCCTCACGAGCCACGGAGTCCCCAGAAGAACCAAGCCCCGGAAAATTGAAAAGGTGGCGAGAGAGTGCCTGGGTTCTCCTGTCTTTGGTTTGATGGAGTAGGGCATCTGCTGGCCAGAAATCAAATGCAGTATTACAGATTGCTCTTTCTGAAATTCTGAGCATTCCAAGCCAAAGTTTGTCGCGCAGCGAGGTGGATGGCTTGTCCCTTGCTTGGGAGAAGACAGGGGTGCTTTGCACGACCCAGTGACCAAACTGGTCTCCCAGTTTGGCAGGCGGAGGACTGTCAAGGCGAAGCCTGTGAGTCCCTCACGGCACTGGTGACTTCTCGTGTCCTCAGTTGCTTCTCGATGTTATAAGTGACTTATGGCGTTTTGAGGTCTCTTTGCTGTACTTTTCCAGTACTTAATATAATATCAAATTTCTATTTTAAATATTATACTTGCTTCCTGCCTTTGCTTCTCTGCTGTTCAGACTCTGATACTGTCTCATTGTGCTTCACGTTCTTTCTCAGATCTGTTCCTGGTTATAATGGGACGTAATTGGTGTCATCTCCTCGCTGCACACAACCGCACAGGCTCGCAGCAACCCTGTCGCCATCTCCCACTCTGCATTTCTCATTTAAGGGAGGTGATGAAAACTTGGATCAAGCCATAAACCTGTTTGGAGAGGGAAATGGGAGGCAGAAGATGCATACATTTTGTCAAACTCAGCTGTATTACGTGAGAGTCAAGCGGTCATTTTCCAACTTGTCACCAAGCGAAGTCCACGGCTCCCCAGTTCTCACCTTCTGCACTTTTTCAGCCGTGTCACCAGAAGCCTCTCGTAGCTTGCTCTTCCCAGGGAGCCCAGTCAGGCACTTCTGCTATTTGTTCAAATGCAGTATCACTTAGTCATCCTCTTACTTTTTTAGTAACTCAAATTCTCATATTCTTTTTCTTGTTTATGATCCTGTTTGAAACTGAAAATATTTCTTTTCTTATTATTCTCAAATATTTACAAAGTTCACTTTGCTTCTTCCCTCTCTGTTTGCCTCGCTCTTCCTTAGCTGAAAGGCTTGCAAATTCCCCTTGAGATTTTCAGAAAGCAAGCAAATTAATGTGGTGATCTGTGTTTCAGAGGCAGGTCTGGGTTGTCATTGAAAAGGAGAGAACCTGTGTTGATGCTGGTCCAAATATGGGTCCTTCCAAAAGTCAACTGAAAACTAATCTGTGTATGGTGTTGTTCATGAGTGGCGTCTGCAGAACATGAGGCTCTGAATGTCCTCATAAATGCGGTTAGTGCACTAATAAGGCACTGAAGGGGGCACCCTTGCCCCGTCCCCTCTGTGGCACCATCTATGAGGCAAACGGTAACTTAGGAAACACAGAATGTGCCAGCATCTTGACCTTGGACTTCCGGTGTCCAGAGCTGTGTGTGCTAAATGTGCATTTGTAAATTACTCGGTCCATTGTATTTTGTTACAGCAACCAACAAAGATAGCTGACAAGTGACTGTATCTCTGTGAGTTGTAGACTACACTGTCCAAAAGGGCAGACCCAGGTCATCACATGACTTTCATTATAAAATAATTAACATCTGACAAAAGGACTGGGGGTGTGGTTTAGTAGTACAGTGCTTATCCAGCATGCACAAGGCCCTGGGTTCGATCCTCAGTACTGCCAAGGTGAACAAAAAGAATAAAAATTTAAAATCAGTTTCTCAATCATGGGAGCCACATGTGCGCAGTGGTTGCAACTTTGGATTGTGCAGATTTAGACATCCTGTGGCCCTGTGGGGGACCTGCCCTGCCCACGTCATGTCCGGGACATCAAGGCTGAGCGCTGGGGCGTGGAGCTGATATTTTGGTTCACGTGCTCGATATCACTCAATCCAGTTCAGCTGTATCAGGAGTCCAGGCTGCAGGAGTAAGGGGCCGGAGGAGGGTACCAGACAGTCCTGGGGTGTACATTCACAGGAAAACAGCTATCAGGTATGTAAAGTTGACCCGCAAACCACAGTCTTGCTCTGTGTGTGTGTGTGTGTGTGTGTGTGTGTGTGTGTGTGTGGGTGGGTGGGTGTATGTAGGTGGAGGTACATACATGCCAAAAATTTGTTCCAGAATTCTGCCTGGCACAGAGTGGGTGCTCAAAAAACAGATTTTAGTCAAATAAGTGAATCAGATAAATGGATGAAATTCATATTATGTGTGCAGAAAGGCTGAGGCCCTGGTGAATTAAAAATGTTAAAATCTGTCCTAGTAGCAGTATTATTCAGGCACCATGTTGACCGTCAAGATGAAAAGAAGGCTGAAACAAGACCACCTGCCTGCCAGGAAATGCCTTTGTTCTTTTTGCTTCTCTTTAGAGATTCTCTATTTTGACCAGTTTTTAGCAGTTTGCTTGTTTTGTTTGTCCCTTCTTCTACTAATTTTCTTATTTGCTCTATGAATAACTGTGGAGAGTCTATGCTGTACCAGATAGATTAAAAGTCAGGGAGACTCCCCTTCATCCGGCTCCTTCAGGCTCTGCTTCCTGGCCCCAGGGCGTGCCAACCGGAAAGACCCACCCGCCTTCTGGGAGGCCTGGTCTTGGTCCCCTGCTCTGACTGCTTTGGCCTGGTTTCCTTGGGAAGCAGAGCTTAGGCGAGGCAGCCTTTTCTCAAGGCGTAAGAGTGAGGAAATACAGAGTGCAATACAAGAGAGGAAGTCAGGCCAAAGTGCGGGATGGGGTTGGAAGCTCTGCACACAGCGTGGCGGCGGGGTGTTGCAGGACACTGAATCCGTGGGAACAGCTGGTCAGGACTATCTCTCTACAGCAAGCAAGAAAGAAGAACTTATCCATCTCGTGCCTGCACCTCCTCTGTCTGGATGGTAAGCTCCTGGGTCCTGTGATTTAAACTTGATTGTGTCAACTTCATTGGCTTTGGAACCACCCAGGCAGTAAATGGAACACAATTCTATGTGGGTCAGAGAGGCGTGACCTCGGGGTCTATAACTGGTTCCTTGCCCTTTCTTCCCTGGCACTGTTCCCCTGCTCTGCTTCCTGGTCACCATGAACCGAGCATCTTTGCTTCCCCACACCCTTGTGCCATGACGCTCTTGCTTTGAAACCAGCTAACTATGAACTGAATCCTCTGAAACATGAGCCAAAATATGCCTCTCCTCCTTCAAGGTGTGGCTGTCAGTTATTGTATCTCAGTAACAGAAAAGCTGACTAATACGAATGCCAAGCAGAGATGCTTTGGTGTGTCATATTATAGCATCAAGAAGGAAGCTAGAGGCAGAAGGACACCACAGGGACATACACAGGAGCCCTGCATAGACCTGATATAGCCAGCGCTTGGACTTCCCAGTGGAGACTTCAGCCCTGAGAACACTCTAGAAGAGCAGACCCATCCAGCCTTGTGGAGTTCAGAGTTGGCCTGGGCAGCACCTACTGAGGCAGAAGACTGGG
>PVJO010011210.1:0-60825 GCA_004026905.1 Hystrix cristata
ATTTTTTATTTTTTATTTTTGAGACTGGGCCTCATCAAGCCACTAAATTGCACAGGCAGGGCTTGATTTTGTGATCCTCCTTTCCAGAGTGCTGGGATTATAGGTGTTTGCTACTATGCCTGGAAAACTCCACCTTTTAATTGGAAGAACAACTGCAAAGTCACATTGCAGCAAGTGTGAATATGGGGAATCCATTCATTGTGTCCATTAATGCAGCTAAATCTACTGCAGTTTATCCTCTGCCTCCAATTAACTGCATCCATCCCACATACAAAATACACACTCCCCTTCCAAAAAGATAATCTGCCTTTCACATACCAAATATATGATGGTAAGAAAAGGACAAGACGACAGTCAACCCTCACATTCAAAAAGATGAAATGAAGACATAAAAGTCTCTGCTCTGTAATAATTAAAAAGTCTCAGAATAAGATTTTGAGGGACAAATATGTTCCCTAGTTACAATCTGGTTCTATTTGCCCCAACCGGCACTGTTCTTTGTTCTTCATGGATTTTGACTCTGTCCTCTGAGAACATCTCAGATATTCTTTATTTTAGACTCTTGGGCATTTCCAAAGATAGTGTTGGAAGGTAAACCCTCTGTGCACTTTCTCAGCCTGCTTCTTGTTCATAGAGTTGGAGGCCAAGAGATCCCTTTGCATTTTGAATTCCTTAGTTCCTTCTATTCTAGGTTAGTGACATTTTTATTGGCGCATTCCTCAATATTTTTGTGAGATTTATATGAATCCATGTCTACATTGGACAAAGATACACCCACAAATCTTTTGAGACAATCTTCCTCTCCAGATGTAGTACAGTTTTGCATTTACTTCTGGCATGTCAGCCCACTGTGCACCAGCACCTTTAAGATTCTTGGAAGCCCTATTGTCTATCTGCTAATGGGTACCTTAGTTCTTTCAGGGGTATTATCATGGTGTTTTACAGTTACAACTTTAATGTCTTTATAAATACACTACGCCTTTTTGGCAATGTCCTCATTTGGTACTTTACTGGATTGAGGGGATGTAGCAAAGCAAGTTTATTTTTTGATCTAGTAAATTCTGGCTCTTTTTTGTTCCCTTTAAATTCTGCTTACAAACTGCACAGTTCTCTCTTTGACTTATCTCGTTCTTGCTGTATGCTCTTATATACAACTAGGAATAACTGAAAGATGTGTTCAGTGTTCTGCATGTTGATCTCCTTAGTCAAAGTCACAAGTTCATTGGGACCATTTTCCACCTTCAAAAGTACCCCAAGCAATGGTTTTTCCAGTTGTTTCACTGCTGTATAAAACAGGTTGCCACATCCGTAATAACAGTTTTCTCACAAGATTTTAGACTTTGTTATTAGTTTTCTAGCCTCTGCCTGCCACCCAGTCCCAAAGACAATGCCATATAACTTGTGTTTTGATTGACATGTATTAATTTTATATATTAATGACATTCAAGGTGATCTTGCAGTACATGCATACAACATGCACTGATCAAATCCAGCTTTCCTTTATAACCCTCTATCTCCTTCCCAACTTCTAGGAATCACTACTACATTCGGATCAAACTTTTTTTATTTTATAACTTCCGCCTAGGAGAGACAACTTATAGTGCATATCTTTCTGTGTCTGGCTTCACTTAAAAAAATGTCCTCCAGTTCCGTCCATTTTGCTACAAAGAAAGGATTTCATTTTTCTCTATGGCCTAAAAGAAATTCAACTTAGCAGTAAAGGCACACACAGAATGAAAATTGAAAGAATGGAGAAAGGGAAGAGAAGTAGCTATTCCTATATCACACAAAATAGACTTAAAGACCAAAACTGTAAAAAGACACAAAATCATTACATAATAAATCAAGGCATCAATTCAACAAGGAGCTATAGCAAGTGTCAATATATATATGCACCTAATATTCAAGCAGTCCATTTTATAAAACAAACATAATTAGATCTAAAGAGATAGGACTGAATGCAACAATTCTGGGAAACTTCAACACTGCATTTTCATCAGTGGATAGATCATCCAGACAAAAATGAAGAAAGAAAAATCAGAGTTAATCTATACTACAGAAAAATAGAATGCCACACATTTTAGATTTTTGTTTTGGCAGCACCCCCACAAATTACCAAATTCCATAGCAGTTAGCCATTGCTATATAGTAAAAGTGTCTTACACTTGGTGGCATAAGATAACTATTTATTACTGCACCCAGGTATGTAGGTCAGCTGGCACTTTTTTGTGGTCTCAGCTGGATGTGCTTTGGCATCTGCTGTCAGCTGTGGACCAGACTGCCCCGGGCACTTGCAGTGTGAGAGTGAAGCCTCTGTCTCTGCGTGGTCAGAGAAATGCCTCAGCTGGGATGACTGGGCTGTCCCACCTGTGTCCTGGTGGGCTAGCCTAGCATTATTCTCAGGACCTGACAGGGCTCACAGAGAATATTTGGAAATAGAAAAGTTTTCTTAATGACTAGGGATGGAACTGGCACACTATCACTTCTCCACATACTGGACTAGTGGCCCAAAACAAAACAAAACAAAAGTCACAGGGCCATCTCAGATTCAAGGATTGCGAAAACAGACTCTACTTCTTGTTGGGAGGAGATTTGAAGTCACATTTAAAGGGAATGCGTATTAGCAGCCAATAAGATCATACTACTGCACAGACTTTCCTAAAATCCTAATAGTCTAGTCAGGCCTTGGACGTTGTGCTAGGACCTGTACAGGGCCAGTCATTTGTTCTTAGGTTCTCATTCTTAATGACCCCATCCCTGGCTGCTGTCATGGAGCAGGACAGATCTTGGCCCCAGTCTCATTCTGCCTTCAAGTGGAGCCTCAGATGGCATCGCCTTTCCAGGACTTGATTTTCTGTGGAGTTTCTTATTTTAGCCCATAATTTCTCCCTCACCCCCACTGCCTTCTTTTCTTTACATGGCCCTTTATCCTGGGAGAGGGAGAAACTTGGGGTTTAATTCACCTGATATTAGCTGACCTCCTACTTCTATCTCTGATTGCCTTTTTCATAATTGACTTTGTTTAAAATTTAATTTACAGTATGTTTGGAGAAATTTCCTCAAATCTGAACACTTTTTAACTTTTAACTTTTGCAGCTCTTAAAAACATCTTGCAAAAAAAAAAAATCTTGCCTGTCATTCCAGAACGTTGGGAGGCTGAGGCAGGAGAATTGCAAATCTGAGACTAGCCTGGGCAACTTAGTGACCTAGTGAGACCTTTCTCAAAAATAATTTTTTTACAAGGACTGGAGATGTAGCTCAGTGTCAAGGCCCTGGCTTCAGTTGCCAATAGTGGAAAGAAAAAAGAAGAAAGAAGAGGAAAGAAGGAGGAGGAAGAGGAGAAGAAGAAGGGAAAGGAAGAAGAGGAGGAGGAAGGGAAGGGGGAGGGAAAAGAGAAGGAGAGGAGAAAGAAGAAGTGGTGCCACCGTTATTTATAGAAAGACAGAATGTTTTTCAACGCGCATCTGTTACTTACTTACCTTTGTGCTTGGTTAAGTAGCCACAGAAGTCAAGGCTTCAAGCCAACACTTAAATGACATAGAAATTAACAGGAAAATATCCTTCCTAAGATTTCTAGCTATGAAGTGAAAGTCTGGCAAAAACTGGTTTGTAACTGGATATCCTGACAACTTGTATTAGCCTAATGAGCCACTGACTAGCACATTTACCTTATTCCTAAAGGAAAAAAGCCCAGCACATTTACCTTATTCCTAAAAAGGTATGTATGAGACACAGTGGTTTGTTGTTTAATGCTTTAGTTGAATCATCTCAAGTTTTTTATTTTTCCATGTAGAAATCATCTTTATTCTGTATAAATTTTTTTCTGAAATCCTTTTGTTTGAACAAAGAAGAAAATTAAATTCATTTGGAATGCATTTGTATAAATGATAACAGTCCAAGGCCAGAGCTGTCTTTCAGACTGTGTTTTTAAAAAGCAATTTTTACAAAAAAAATGCTTTAATATATTAAAGCAGAGTGTTCACAGCTTTTTCTAAAACTGCAAACTTTTACTTTTTTCCTTTTAATTAAGGAATTTCTTGGCACTGCTTTCATCTTTCCCCAACTCTAAATCTCACACCCTCTTTAATTATCTTTTGGGTCCAAATGAGTCCATTTAAGGAAACAGTTGATTAACTCTATTATTACGTGATCTTCACCCCCTGGGAAAATCCCACAATGACCTAGTAGTCTCATGCCTTTGGCCACCGAGTTTCGCATAGTGCGTCTCAGATGACCACTGTATCTTTCATTTTACCAGCATTTCTTCCCATATCTGATAGTTGTAGTGGCACAGTTCTTTCGTTCCCACTTCTAATACTAACTATGGAATTTTAGGTAAGTTATGGTTTGGTGGAATCAGAGCCCATACAAAAGTATTCCTGCATATCCACACAGGGACACATGCATACAGTAAGATTAGATATTATACTAGTCTATTTACTACTGCTGTATTGAAATAACAATCTGGGCACTTTATACAGAAAAAAAAATATTTATTTAGCTTACAGTTTAGGAGGTCAAAAGCTATAGTGCCAGCATCTATTGGGCTCTGGTGTGGGCCTTCTAACTATATCACAACATGATGGGTGGCATTATGCTGGGTGTGCATATGAAAGGAAGAGATCACATGACAGGATAGGAAACAAGAGGCTGGGAAGGAACCAGGATTACTCTCGCTGTCTTTTTTATTTTTTTTTTTTTTATAACATCCGTTCTCATGGGAACTAGCCCACTTTGGAAGACCCAACCCATTCCATAAGAGAAACATTGATCCTTTCATGAGAGTACAGTTTTCAGTGGTCTAATTATCTTCAACTGGACTCTACCTCTTAAAAGTTCCAACAGCTCAACAGCAGTAACGTGAGAACCTAGCTTCCAGTCTTTGGAGAACACATTCAAACCAAATCCAAACCATAGTAGATGTGGTCCTGATGGATTTATGCAAGAGTACAGAATCTTATTAGAAGCAAGGTGGACATTCAGATTACTGTCATATACAGCCAATAGCAATTTATGTTTCTTTGGTCCCTAGAGTCTTTGGAGGGGTACAATGCCATTGATATTGTCCATACAGGAAAGAACCATGACAGATATGAGAAGTTCAACCCTCCTAACTTATCTTCTTTCATTCATAGGAATTATGTCGCCATTCAGGAAGAGTACCATTATGGTATTTATTGTGTCACCACAAAATTCGTATGTCGAAGTCTTAACCCCCAGTTCATCTGAATGTGACTGTTTTTGGAGATAAAGATTTTGAAGCTGTAATTAAGTTAAAATGAGGCATTCATGGGCCATTATCTAATCTGTTTGGTGTTCTGAAGAGATTAGTATGCACAGAGAGACACCAAGGGTGTGTACACATAGAAAAAGATCATTGAGGACACAGCAAAAAGAAGCCGTCTCTGAACCAAAGAGGGATAACTCAGAAAGATCCAAACCTGCCCACATGAGGTTCAGAGTTCTAGCTTCCAGTATTTTGAGAAAATGAATTTCTGTTGTTTAAGTTACACAGTTGTAGCATTTTGTTATGGCAGTCCTAGAAAACTACTACAAGGGTAGAAAATTGATCTATGCACTTTCATTAAAGAGAATATTTTCAAATGGAATCTGTGAATTATTGAAAATTTTCTCTGCCCTTAGGTGATAGCTTTCTGGTATACCCAAGACTTCTTTCTTTTCAGTGGTATTTTAGGTTAAAAATCCTTTCTACTCAGAATTTCATAAACATTATACCAAGGTCTAAGAGCATCCTCCATTGCAGATGGAGAATTCAATGCCAGATAATACAGGTAACCTATTATATGTTCTTTCTGAATTTACTTGATTTTCTCTTTATCATTATAATTTACAAAGCATGTATGTCTTAGTTACTTTCTCATCACTCTGACTCAATACGCAACACCCACAATTTAAAGGAGGAAAGGTTTATTTTTGGTTCACACAGTTTGTAACGCTTCCAGTCCATAGTTGGCTGGCTCCAAGGCAGGGTGGCATGGCAAGGGGCATGGCAGAGGAGAAAATGCTCATGGAATCCAGGCAGGAAGGAGAGAAAGATCAAGGGAGGAGGGAGGGAGATAGACCTTTCCAGGTAACACTCCCAGAGACTCACCTCCTTCCAAAATTACATTTAGCTATAAACTCACCAGTAGCCTAATCCACCAAAGGGTACCATGCCCCCATGATCCAATCACCTCCTAAAGCCCTGCCTGTGAGAGCCTGAGGCTTTGGGCAGACATCACAATATAAGCCATAACAATGTACATCAGTTAACTTTTGTTGTACAACCTACTACTTAAAAACCTTGTGGCCTAAATTAATGATTTATTAGTTCACAATTCTACGGTTTTGAGGTTTTGTCTGAGCTCACCTGGGCAGCTTTTCTGCTTTTCTACTAGCACTCATGCATCCTCGGTTTCCTGCAAGAAATGGCCTGGCACATCTAGGGATGGGTTGAGTGTCATCTAGGATGACAAGAATGATCTAGTCTCGTAATCCAGAAATCTACCCTGGATGTAGTTACATGGCAGTCAGGCGTTTCAGAAACAGCAAAAGACCTTGTTGTGCCAGTGCTTTTCAAGCTTCTACTTGTATCACATGTGTTAATATCTCATCGGCCAAAGCAACTCATATTGCCAATTTAGAGGCCAAGAATGGAAAAGTCCAGTGTACTCTGTGAGAGTATTGGGAATATCATGTTGTAAAGGCAAACAGGCAGAAGAGGGAAGAACATGTGACCATTTTACAACTTACTACATTCTTTTTTCTCTTTTCATCCTCTAATCTTTCTTCATTCAATCTGACTTCACTTTTCCTCAGAAATAGCAGGTATGCTCTCACCATAAAGCCTGCATACGTTACCGATCCCTTTGCCTGAAACACTCTGCCACCACACATCCATGTACCTGATTCCTTCAGCTTCAACTCTGTGTGTCAGCAAGTCAGCTTGAGCTCAGCTAGTCAATTATTTTGGTCTGGTCTCTGTGATCATCTAGTATATTAGGTGGGTGTTAGGAAAGTGTCAGATGTCATGGCTTGTGCCCAATCCACAAGACTTCCAAATCGTTGGACTAGCTGGTTTGTTCCTAAAGTAGTCATAAGATTCCAAGCAATTGTAGAAGCGTACATGTTTCCTTGAGACATAGTTTGAAACTAAGGCATTACTTCCACAACATTCTACTAGCCAAAGCAAGGCACAAGGTCAACCTATATTCAAATGGTGGGAAATAAAATGAATGGAATTATTCTCCTGGTTTCTTTCACGGCGAGTTTATTATTGTTATAGGAATGCTATTTTTGTATCCTCCCACTTTGCTGAATTTGCCTTTCAGATCTCGAAGCCTTATGCTCAAGCTTTTAAGATCTTCTATTTAAAGAATAATATTGTTTGTATATAGGGAGAACTTGATTTCTTTTCTTATTTTTAACCTTTTTATTTTATCGTTTTGCTTTGGTTAAAGTTTCAAACACTATATATAACAGAAGGCTTGAGGAAGGAAATCCTTATCTTGTTCCTGACTTTAGAGGAAATACTTTCTGTTCTTCCCCATTTGTTATGATGCTGACAGTTTTTGTCCTATGTGACTTTTATCAATTTGAGAAAAGATACTTTACCTGTTCTCTTTGGGGTTTTTATAATGAAGAAGTATTAGATTTTTTTAAGGCTTTTTCTGCCTCTATTCATAGAATTATGTGATTTTTATCTTCATTTGTATTTATGTGATGTATTACATTTATTTATTTACAGATGTTGATCCCTACTTGCATCTCTGGGATGAAACCAAATTGGTTGTGGTATATAATCTTCGTTTTGTTTTAAATCTGAACATCTCATGTGTTCAAGGGTGGAGCCTGGTCAGTATACATGGCACAAAAGAGGAAAGGTTTATTTTGACTCAGTTTCAGTGGGGTTCCATCTATGGATAGCTGTTCTACCATTCAGTTTGTGAGCCAAAATAAACCTCTCCTCTTTTATTCCATGTATATCGGGCATTTTCTCCCAGGGATGGGAATGTGACTAATACAGAAAAATAGGACCAGACAAGTGGGGTCATTGCTGTGACTGTACCTGACCAAATAATGGTTTAGAAGCCTTTGAAGCTGGTTTGCGGGAGAAGTTTAGAAATGTTTGGAAATAACAGGTAAAGAAGACCTAGAATGCTGTCAGCTGAGCCAGATAGGAGATTGTAGTCAGTGCTCAGAAGGCCACAATGCTGACAAGAATGTGGAGAGTAAATGCCAGACTCATCAGGTTTCGGATGGGAATGAGTATTGTAATAGAAACTTGACTACAGACCATGTGTGCTTCATTTTGATGAAGAATTTGTCCATGTTTGGTCCATGTCCTGAGACTTTATATGAGGCTGAACTGAAAGTTGTGGAGTAATTGATCTGGTGGAGAAAATTTTGAGGCATTTTAAAGTTCAGGCAGGGAGGTTAGGTACTTCTGGCTGCTTTAGCTACAGTGAGAATTATGAGAAAAAAAGCAGAACTAAATTATTTGAAAAGTTTGCCGCCTCTCCAGAATGCAAGCACATACAACATTGGGGTAAAAGTGAGCATGGCTCCTTGAAACATTAGCATTAAAAAAAAAAAAACCCTGCAAATCTACAAAAAGAAATCAAATCTTTGCATTAGTACAATAGAAAAGATGGCTTAAAAGCATCTCAGAAATTTGCCAGAACCCACCCTTTGCATGCTCAAAGGTGTCAAAGTATAAACGTTTTTGAAAGATTTTGCTTTGAGAAGAAAGCCCCAGGGCACCATACTCATTTAGAATCCCTTAGAGAAGTATTTCCATGATTTCAGCTTTCCAGGCACTCAGAGACTATTGTAGCCATAAATCCAGGGTGTAGGGCTTAGGCAACTGCTCCTGCTGGCAGCAAACCTTGCCATAAAACACGTGGTGCTGGCATTTCAGGCATGCAGAAAGCAGGAGTTACGGGTTCTTGGAGGCTTCCACCCAGATTTCAGAGGAAGGGCAAGGAGGCCAAGCAAGGTGCACCTGAGAGGACAGTGTGTGAAGCTGTAAGAGTGAAGTTGAAGGTACAATGGAGATCCCAGGAAGCTGGAAATACCAAGACTTGGCTGAGGAAAACCACAAGCAGTGAGTAGAGTCTCCCCAAGAGAGGCTATATGGACTGTAAACAATAGTGCCAGGGGTGCCCAAGCCCTTCAGAGTTCACATCTCACCATGATTTGCCTGAGTGCTGGACGTGGAGCTACAGGATTTAATGTTTCCCCGGCTAGGTTTCAGTCTTGCTTTGGCCTGATTCTTTCTATGCCCTGTTCCTTCCTTTTTGAATGAGAATATTTATCCTGTACCATTTTATGTTAAAAGTATATAAGCGTCTTTTTGATTTTCATAGGTGCCCACATATAAGAGTTTGCCTTGAGTATCAAAAGAGGATTTGGACTTAGACTTTTCAGCAGTGATGGAACTATGAAGACTCTGACAATTCTTAAATTGGACTAATGCATTTTGCACAATGAGATGAACATGAGCCCTTTAAGAGTCAGGGGTAGAATGTTATGGTTTAAATATACAATGTCCAACAAAAGGCTCATGTGCTTGGAGATGGAGCCTGGTTAGAAGAGGTAGGTCACTAGTCCATGACCTGGAAGGATGTATTCTTCTCCCTGGTTTCTCCCTCTTTTCTCTGTTTCCTGGCTTCCATGGGCTGAGCACTTTTTCACTCCATGCCCTTCCTCCATACTATTTATGTCTTAGGGCCAGCCTACCATGGAGTGAACTCACTGAAACTGGGAACCAAAATAAATCTCTCCTCCTGCAAGTGGTGGGTAAGTGTGCTGACATTTGGTGATTAATTTACATCTGACGAAGTAGAATGCAAACTAAAATTGATCAGAAGAGACAAAGAAGGCTACTACATATTGATAAAGGAAACAATTCACCAGGAAGAGATAATAGCTGTAAGTATAATCACCAAATGTCAGCACACTTACCCACGACTTACAGGAAGAGAGATTTATTTTGGTTTACAGTTTCAGTGGGCTCACTCCATGGTAGACTGGCCCTAAGACATAAATAGCTGCTCAACCCATGGCACCCAGGACCAGGGAGATAATAGCCCTAGTTGGATCTGCCCAGGCCACGGTGTTCCCAGCTCCTGAACATGCTGCTGTTCACTCAGTCCCTCTCCAGTTTGTAGCTCCTGTGGCACCTGGGCCTGGGGAAGCAACAGCTCAACAATATTGCCCTTGCTGCCTCTCTCTGCTGCCCCCAGCCCTTGTGGCTCCCAGCTGTGCCACGGCCCTCTCAACCTCTCTCTGGCTCACATTTCCAGCAGTGCCTAGAGCTGCTGAGGACCTCCCTGGCGAAAATCATATTTTCTGGTCTCCAAGTCCCTTGGGAGGACTGCTCAGTTCTACCCCGTACTGAGGGTGGTGGCCTCTAGGCTAGGCACTGAGTGGCAACTATTTTCCTCAGCTTCTTCCCCCTGTAGGGTTTTGTAAGTCTCACAAAATGACAGGTTCTCTCTGAACCTGTGCAAAGAGATGTGCCAGGGTGAGTGGAAGCCTCACTAGTTATTTTAACTACCAATATTTCTGCATTTTACCTGGTTACTGGCTGGCTCAGTTGTACAGCAGTGATTGGTCCCGCTACCCCTCACATCTCAGAGCAGCCTGTGGGTGCTGCTTCCCTCTACTTGCCTATGGTAGATCTCCCTCACAACTTTTCTGTCTTCCCTCTTAACTCCCCTCAATATAAAAAAGCATTCTTTAATGTGAGCCTTCAAATTTCTAACTTGATATCCTACTGTGTTCCTTCTAGCTTGGCCTACTTTCAAAGGAGTTTTTCTTTTTTAATTTAGCAATCATGTTTATATAGAATTACATTACACAGTATACTGTCCAAAAACTTTCCTTTATGATTACAACTTTTTTTTTCACATTAGCTTGTTTCATTCTTTTATGGATACAATATTCCCTTGAATATTTCTGAAGATTTTTTCCTATGGTTTTGTTCTGCATCAATCATTTGGGATTAGTTCCCCTCTTTGGCTTTCCACCATTTTTCATGCTGTTTGTTATCTTCAGGTAATGAGTGAACATTTTGGAGTTGCTCAAATTAATCACCAATGACCAAAATGAAAAGACTATTTTGTTATTTACTTCGGATCATACAGCACCAAGCTGCCTGTAAGACAAACAATTCAACAGAAAGTTAATACTTGTAATTTGGAGTATTTTAATTCATCGTATCTGACCTTGTGGTTTTCAGAAGGATATCCTAAAAACAAGAACCTAATAATCTAAACTCAAAACAGTAACACATACACTAGGTACTACAGTAACTGTATGTAGCTGTGACTTAGTGCTGCATCTATGTGGTTGTTTACGTTGCTTGTTGTCATAAGCAAAAGGCGCAGTGTATTGTGGTCTGTAAGCTTGTGTAATGGCCTGTAAGTTTGTGTAATTTTGGGCAAATTTTAATAAAAATCTATAAAAAAAAGGGACTTCTGTTTAAGCAGTTTGTTTTTTTGTCTCCTTGGCATCTTAGAGCATATGACAAGAGTTTCTTGATTAACAGGTGTAGAGCTCTCTTGAACTTCAGCTACATCTGCTTTGGAACATATTTTTGTGATTTTTTTCAAGCCTGACAAGATAAATCTTATGTATTTTATATAGCATGCATTTTGAGTTAGATTATTCTAATCATAATTTATAAATTTGGTTAAAATGCATCTAGAGATTTTCATGTAATACTGGTAAGTATTCATAAAATATTCAACACAGTATTATTTATAATTTGGAATAATTGAAAAAATAATTGAAAATATTTTAGCATATTAAATAGCATATACAACATGTATTCTGATATACGTGTACTGATGACAGTGTACTTTCTAAATTTTCTAACCATGTGAGTAACTTTTCAAAAAAATGTCATCTGAGGTTAACTAACAGTAGAGCTATGGATGATTATTGTTCTCCCAGTATACATTTTGAATGAAAAGAAAAAAATTTCATTTAAAAAGCAAATTATATAACATTAGCTCAATGGTTGTAAAATGCATAGATAAGATGGGAGAAAATGAGTCAAAATATTAATACTGATTGTCTATGCATTATGGATGGTTTTGAAAATCTTTTCTACATCCTTTAACTTTCTTTAATGGGTGTATGATACTTTCGAAGCAGAAAAAGTGAACATTTTGTTGAAATTGGATTTCACAAGATAATCAAAAACATAGGACTGATATATTGTGCTGTGTAATTTATGAGTTTCTCATTACAAGGTTGTTGTTTGAAATTACTGGCTTTCCTTTGAAATAAGGGAAGGCTGATACATTTCCAGAACTGTCTATCAATATAAATGGAAATCATTGCTTTTCTTTCCCATTAAAAAACGGAGGGTTGATGTCTTTCTGAAATAGTTAGGGATGACAACTATTGCTTTGTTGAACATATAAAGGGTTAAATGGAGAAGTTGTATAAGTTGTAAGCAGGTCTGGCCCCAGGCTAAAGTGATCTCTCTCTCAAGAGCATATTATTCATTTAGCACATGTTCTTTAGTCCAGTATTTCCAACGATGTAGTTTTGTAGGGAAGGGGTCTATGTCTTAAAAGTCATTGTACTTTCTATAATACTTGGTATAAAGTAGTCACTAAATTAATATGTGATAGTTGATAAGTAGTTATATAGCTAATTTTATGACACTGACTGGACTGGTTACTTGATACAGTAAACTTGCTCTTTCACTATGCACAGAGGCTTAGATAATAATGGATACTATGAGGATATGAAGGAACAGAAAGGTATATGTACCTTGCCCAAGACCACACAGCCTATAAGTGAGAAGGTCAGTAATGTATAGTTTTGTGCTAGTACAACAAAATATCTGACACTAGAAAGGGTAATTTATGATGAATAGACATTTATTAGCTTACCATTCTGGAGGCTGAGAAGTCCACGATGAAGATGCTGGCATCTGGCAAGGACTTTCTTGTCACATTATAAGGTGGAAGGTGGAAGAGCAAGAAGGCAAGGGAGGAGTTTGAACTCACCTTTTTATGACAGCACCCATCCCACCCATCATGGCAGATTCCTCATAATCGGATCACTTCTGAAATCTACCACCTCTTGATGTCATTGCGGTGACTAGTAACTTCCAATGTGAGTTTTGGAGGGGGCGAACATTTAAACCACAGAAGTTGGGATATAAACGCAGGTTATCTGGCTTTGGAGTTTGCTATCTTTTCTACTCTGTCAAGGAACCTGAGAGATTTGGCTGATAAACCAAAAACACAAGTAGCCCAGGTAGATTCAAACCTAGATGACAAAAGTGAAATCAATAGAGTATAAACTTCCCATTTTGCTAGTCGCTCAGGAGGACATCTGAACAAATGGGGCAGACGACAGGCCGTGTGTGTGGTGGGGCACCCTGTTGCTGAGAAGCTAAGTGTGAAACCTAGCTAAACACCTTCGGAGCTTGCAGCTCTCCCCTAAAGAAACTGCTATGGTGCACTCTCCTGCACTCTGTTATCTAGATAAAATCTGTTAAGTGGGCAAATGGGTCAGCTCATTTGAGCAAGCGAGAGAGGGAGCCAGAGAAGGAGCAACAAATTGCAAGTCTAGTTGATAAGGCTGTGAGGCAGTATGCCCTCATGAGGTGGGCAAGGAGCTTGGTCTCAGTTTACTGAGTACTGTGTAAGGTTCTAAGGCAGGGTAATACAAGGCTAAGGTGTTTTTCAAAGAAAGCCTTGTGTCAGCCTAGTTGCTGAATTCAAATCAGAAAAAAGGTTTGAATGACCATTATACAATTATATTACCTGCTCTTAAAAGTGTAAGATATACTGTGGCAATCAGTTGCTAGACTGTCGCTAAAGACATCTATGCCTTTGTCATTCCTGTGTAGTTCTATATTGGGGTAATTTTTCTCAATTTGCCTAAATAGTTTCTTGATTTTCCTAGATTAAATTAGCAAGTATAACTATCTTTAGAAGCACTCAGAAATTACTCTGTTATGGTTTGTGTCTAGATGTCCCCCCAAAGCCTCATGTGGTAAGAGGTTGCTGGATCTAGAGTGTGTGATGCTGGGATTAAGGGCGTGTGATTACTAAATCAATCCACTGATTGGTTTAGTACCACCCTAATCATAGCAGCCTGGATAAGATACAAAATACGAGAAGAAGCTGGTTAGTCCCCCGCTTGCTTGCATCCCTTGCTTACCTTGCTGCCTTCTGCCCATCTGCCATGACACGCTACCTTGGACACAGATGATTGGGGACTGAAACTTCTATAAACTGTGAGCTAAATAAACCTTTCTTCCCCTAACTTTGGGTGTCTGGTATTTTGTCTCAGCAATGAGAGAAAAGTAACTAAGACAGACTCTATAGCTAATTTTTTGGTGTAAGAGTTTAATACAAATTTAAGAAAAATCCTATAAAAAATGATGTTCATAAATATTGGAAAATGTGTGTAATCTGGAAGTACTCCAGGATTATATTTCTTTTTGTTCCAAATAGGAATATGCCATCAATAAACAACTAATGTAAATTAATTGTAATAAATATTAATATTCATAAATGGGATTTTTTTCCCCAAGAAACCTGGTATAGATTATGGTTTGCTCAAGAGCAAGCCTTGGAATTAACCAAATTGGTGTAGATTCCATATAGGGAATACGTTTATTGTAACTCAAATACAAACAAACAAATCCCACCCCCGATTTTGAGGAGTACTGGATGAGGAGCCAGAAGCCTCCTGGCTCCAGTATTAACTCACTGATGTGAACTACTAATTCCTTGCCTTGAGTTGACGTGGCTTTTGACAGTCTCTAAGGGATCTTTCAGGCCTAGTGAATCTATGATTTTTATAATGTACCAGGATGCATTAACCTGTTTCAATTTTTTTTTCTCGTATTTCTTCAGAATGGTAATATATTTACTCCACACCCATCTTCTTGCTGTCTGGTTGAAATGTAATTGTTTATTTTTCTACAGCAAATAGTGAAGTTAACTAAGCCCATAGGAGGAAATGTATGATTTATGCAATTCAAACTTGAACAAACCTCAATCACTGCTTTCTGGGAGGCCATGATGGTTGTGATAAACTAATGGACTTTAGTCCAAACAGATAATCATATTCTGTAATGGAAATGTAAAAAGACTTGAAATGATGAGTTTGCTATTGGATGCTCATGTTTACCAGTGTTAACTCTTTGGGTTTTTATCTGTAATAAATATAAAGATTAAATGAAAATCTATAAAGTGGTGGCTTTTCTTTTAAGAGGCACCCTGAATTTCTGCCTTGCTTTTGAGTTACTGAATCTTGCAAGGGCTCTGTGGGTTTTTGGACTACAGCACATGGATTCACAATTCTGACTTTCAAAAATGTTTTGATAACTATAAGGCCATGATCTTCACCTAGTTTTATTTCTTTTTAATTGACAAAAAATTAAGAAGCAATTTCTAGTTTGATACTTCATTACCTCTAAACTGGCTTCCATGTTTAATTCCTGTGCTATATACGTTCTTAATAATTTAACATTTGAAGTATAATAAAGCTAAAAAGATGCAGAAGTCTGGTATGAGAAGTCAAAGTTGCAATTAAGTAGTTAATCATTGGGGAGAGATCTTTGAAGTGTTAATGTAAGTAATAAAATCGCCTTTGTGTTTTTCTTTCAACAGGTGGAGTTTATGACCATGAAGACATTTTTTTTGAATGTGTGATAGAAGAGTACTAATCTTGTGACTTAGTGAAAAGGAGGGAAAGAACAGTAGCAATAGCGGTAAAAGTTTCATCAAGTAATATCAGTGACACTGAGAAACTGTCTTGCATATTACATGTGATTCTGGTGCACTATGCACATGATTTGCTTTGATTGTTGGTGTCCATCTTTACTAGTATGATTTTGTCCCAAGATGATATATAATCAGTTCTTCAAAAGATGTATTTGAAACAGGGGACAGCTAGTAGAAAGAGCGGTGACTTGGCTTCTATTACTAATTTTGTTACAATTTAACAATTGTTAACTTGGGCAAATCTTTTCCCTGCCATAATCCTCAGTTTCCACATTTGTAATGTGTAGATTAGAAAAAAGACCCTTAAAAGTTTCTTAAAATATGCTCCCAGGTTCACTTCTGGGCAATAAGTGTTCTCTTGATGGATTATAAATTAATCTAAAAGCATGACTTCTTTCCTCATTTTATGTAGGCGAATGCCACACGATTCCAGAGATGACCATTTTATGCCAACTAGGGAAAGCTACTATTTTGTTTAACACCTATGTAGAGAGCTATATACCTGGCATTGCTCTAAGCCAATTATGAATACTGATTGAACCACTGTAGCCCTCACATTTCATCAACAGTATGCTTTTCTTCATTCTCAGCTTTCATATCATATCAGTTTAGACTTACCAACAATAAGAAAGAGGCCTGTTGCTGAGCCATTTAGCTCTTGGTGGCCTCTGTCTTTGCTATCAAATAGTGTAAAATTTTGAGATTAGTTACTTCTTGTAAGGGCTCAGTTTTAGTGTTTTCTTTACATCCTACCTAGGCAAGTGAAGAGGACAGAGTTGTTTCTTCTGCTGGTTCCTGCTTATCCCTCCATCCATTCATGGGCAATTTTAGAATGACACAGCACAGTGGAAAGTATGCTGAGGATGTGACTTGTTGCATGATGTCGTTTTTTCGACTCTTAACAACAACACACCCTGTTTTAAAATTAAGGTTTAATTTTAATGGAAGAGAAATACAGTTTTCAGTTTAAGCCTTTTCCTCCTAATGAGTATAATAGTCCAGATCAAATCTATCACCATTTACAGAAAAGTTTGTAGCCCCTTAAAACTGCATGTCTTAGATTTTGGTAGGAGTGATAGGTTCAAAAATAAAATATTGGTGTACCCAGTAAGTCTCAAATTAGAACAATTTCCATGACAACTTGTTTAGTCTTTAATAAAACATTCGCACTGTTCGTATAAAGAATCCACATTCTGTTGTTTGGCTCCCATTATATTAATTTGTATAAGAGATGTCGTATGTTGTAATTTTGGTATCACATGCTGATATTTTCAGATATAGCAAAACGATGCTATTACTTGCAAATAAAATAACTCATAAGCAAATTGGGTCATTGGTCTTATTAACAAATATTATATGTACTTATTTGTTTGTGTCTGTCGATATAATCATCAACAATAAATATAATATGAAGCCTATAGTACAGGCAGGCATGCAATGGGGGATGCCATATGGGCCACCATTGTTAGGAAAGTGCCATTCTTTGGGGAAAAGGATATATATATGAAGCGAGACATAGAAATGCCAGGGGGCTAAACAGTGACACAAGTACCAAGTGACAGAGAAGTCCACCAAAGTGAGTGGTTTTTGAGGATGGGATACAAGAGACTGACTTCAAAGAAGACATAACCTTGAACGAGATATGGAATTTTTCTTGATAGTCCTGTCTAAACCTGTGGCTAATGCTACATTTGTTAGAGTTCTCCAGAGAAGCAGAATGAGTAGGGTATGTGTGTGTGTGTGTGTGTGTGTGTGTGTGTGTGTGTGTGTGTGCGTGCGCGTGCATGTGTATCATGGGAATTGGCCCATGTTCTTGTGGGGGCCAAAAAGTCTGACAATTTGCCATGTGCAGGCTGGAGAATGAGGAAAGACGGCTGGTATAATTCATTCCCATTCAGAAATTCACTGAGCAGAGCAAGCTGATGAGCTTATAGTAACTTTGGCTCTAAGTCCACACGTTTGGGGCTTTACAGCTTTGATGTTCTAGGGCAGTGGTGGCGGCCCTATGGCCCATGTGTTATTGTGTTTTTCCTCTAAGACAAACGATGTTAATGTATGAGTTTTTTTTTTTTTTTCCTAAACTATAACCTCGGTATTTGGGTTTAATTGCAGGGTTGGCACTTTGAGATAAATAAGTGGATTTGGGGTTGCAGTTTGGCTCTCAGTTTCTAAAAGGTTTGCCATCACTGTTCTAGGGTAAGAGAAAATGACTCTTCAAGTTCAAAAAAACAAGAAATTCATCCTTCCTTCACATTTCTGGTCTATTCTGGCATTTAGTGGATTGGATAATGACTGCCTGATCGTCTTTACTCAGTCTAACAATACAAATGTTGTCTCTCCTGGAAAGACTCTTACAGAAACATCCGGAACAATGTTTTACCAGCTATCTGGGCATCCCTTTGCCCAGTCAACTTTACATGTAACATTAAGTAGTGCAATGCTGTAAAACATTTGAAATCATACCTACCATTCTTCTGCTTCAATTTTTTGGTGCACTTCCCATTAGCATCCATTGTCCTTTTTATCCAAAGTCTGTAAGACTTTCCATGATCAGGCCTCTGCCTATATTGCCGACCACATCTCCTATGCTCCCTCACATTTGCTCTGCATTGGGCACTCTGGCTTTCTTTTTGTTGAACATGGTAATATCATTCTCCCCTAGAAGTCTTTCAACTTGCTCTTCTTTTCATCTGGCATGTTCTTCCTTTGTCTTTACAGATGGATGGACTACTCATGATAGAGATTTCAAGTCAGATGTCACTTCCTTCTCAGCAAAGCCTTCTCTGACCACCGGAGTTAGAGCAGCCCTTCTAGTTCTCTCTCTGTACTATGTCATTTTCTTCTTTAGAGCATGCATAGGTGTCTAAAATTATCTAATCTACTTATGTGTGCATGTTTGTTGCTGTCCCTCCTCACCAGAATAGCTTCTGTACCATCTTCAAAGGGCAGAACCTCTGTATGAGGATAAAGCGGCTAGAAGCCAGGAGAAAGCCAGTGCTGAGCTTGATCATCTACAATTTTAGTATATTATGTGTACTGCTGAAGTGAGCATAGAACTTGGTCATCTCATACCTACCAATTAGATAAGTCATTTCACCGATAATGGAGCTTAATTATTATTGAGATTTTCTTTCATTAGAAAGTGAGAATCAATGAAGTCATATACCACAGTGTCTTTTGTTCAGCCTAGTTTGGCTTTGGACAGTGATTTAGAATTGATTTCTAGAAAAGCTGCTCTATGACATAAAGCCATACTTTAACACAATGTAGATCAGTGCCTGATACAAGTGTATTTTGTTTGCATGTGCACGTGCATATTATATACAAATTTCATGATTCTTCTTGTCTTTCAGCTTTCTCCTGACACTAGTAGGGTTTCTGCAAGTGATGTTTGGGGACCATGTTGTTACCTAGAACTTCTGAATCGGCAGAGTAAGAGGTTATAGCTAAATAATAGTTGAGAAAAGTAAGACTTCAGACCTGGAAAAATAGTAGCAAGTTTTAGGTCCAAGATGTGAGATGACACTATTAATAGTATAGCAAGTCACAAGGGTCAAAGCTGGGATGATTCAAACTGCTCAGGACACGAAACAAAAGATGCATTACCAAAGCAGATCCAACTAAGACTGTGGATTAGTGTTATAATGCCCCTGCATTGTGGTGGGGTGAAAGTGGCCTGACTCCAATCTGTGAACATTTTCTCATAAATGAACTTTGTGGGGCTAAATGTCAGTTGTATTTAGCACAGACTATTTGAAATCATGAAGAAGGATACACTCCCTGTATTGCCTGTTTAATACAGGATTCTGTGTATTTGGATAGGATATAGAATGCTTAAATATGATGCTGATTAGGGTTAGGGGTGTAGCCCAGTGGCAGAGTCCTTATTTAGCATGTGTGAGGCCATGGGTTCAATTCCCAGTACTGCAAAAAAAAAAAAGATACTGGTTAGAGCAATCTTCCAAGTAGCTTTCAGAACTACATTGGGAGCTGTTGGGCAGCTGTGTTGTTGCCTGGGAAGTTTCTAGATTGGCACTGTTAGCATCTTCCCCAGACTGGGATCTAGAACTGTGTGGGAAGATGCGAGAATATTCCTTCTGTGAATATTTTCAGGGTATCCACCCTGAGGCTTGGAAATAAGGCTCACATACTTTTTACAGTCATCATATATCACATAAAAATCTACTTAGTTGGGTTTTCAAGGAGTGGCCATCACTTATATCTTAGAGAGTTTGTGTTGAAATTGTTCACTCTGCTTTAAATGTAACTAATTATGGGATTGTTCAGGATATCCCATTCTATCCAGGTCTTTCTGTTGAAATGTCCATTATGAATTAACCTGTAGAAATGTCAAGAAATGAGTTTTTGATTAAGATTGTGATTTCTTTCAGAATCACACAGTAAAATAATTTTTTTTTATTTAGAGTCCTCTTTCCAAAAGCATATCTTGTTCAGAACTTCAGTATCACAGGTGAGGAAGGTTAAGTGGTTGTGGTGGACTGATACGATCAACTTGAGCAGGAACGCCCAGCTGGACTGAGTTGGTGTGGTTTTGGGCATAGAAGATCCACCTGAAGATTGTTGCCGTACAACATAAAAGAGAACGGGAGCAGACAATCACATCCGGCTGTTTCCCAGGAGAAGCTCTGTTGTGGCTGATTCTTCTGAAGGGAACTCGGCTGTACTCATCGCAGAAGGAGCTCAGGGCCTTGCAGTCGCCAAGGATGGCTGCTGTTGCTTCAGGTGAGCTCTGGTCTTCATCTCTGCTGTGAGCATCATATTCTGGTTCCAGTAAAGATTTCTTCAGCTATTTAGTGCAGACACGGATGTACACAGGACAGTGCTGTGGACTCCTGGCCCTTGTTTGGATCTTTTGGGTCTCCAGTGTATACATAGACATTCTGCACTCTTCCTGTATTTGGCTTATGGGTGAATGATGTAACTTGTAAATGTCCTGTATTAAATCTGCTCTCTTGCAAACCATTGGCTCTAGAAAGGTAACTAATGCAGTGGTTGAGGTCTTTATGTGCTTTACATTCTGTAAATTTTATTATTTTTATCGAAGAAAAAGACAAAATTACGAAAGTGGTAGCATTCTAATTCTAATTCTTTTTAAAAGATAAATAATATATTAGCTATCCTGCCCCACAGGGAAGAATATAATTGAAATACTGAATTCATTTCTTTGAGACAGAAATAGTAAGAGGTAATGGCATACTCTGACACTTTAGCTGCTTTTTAGAATTCCTGGGAGACTAGGTGGGTTGACATAGCAGTGTCACATTTTTGTTAGAAACAAATATTACCCTCCTGTAATTTCTTTATCACAAGCTATTTATTTCCACTGTTTTTCCAGATATTTTTATATCCAGCTAATATAAGATCATCTTTGAGGTCTCTTAAGAAGCTTTGTATACGTCATGGAGACATAAAAATAATATTACATTTTCCTTGAAAAACAATCAAGTGATGAATCTGAACACCATAAGAGTACAGGAGTGATTCAGCTGGGGATATGTTAAGACAGGAATGGGTGGACACAAGATAAAATCAGTCATGGTTTTGAGCTGGTGATGTCAGCAGTGTGTCCACAGCATTGCCCCACTAAGTTTTTTACTAAATATAGTTGTGATAACTGCTATTATGAGGCCATTAGACCATGTACCACACCGTTCTGTAATTATTTATGTGCCTCCCTTCCTCTTGGAAGTGTATGTTTTTCAAGGGTACATTCCATGTCTCATTCACTCCTCTACTCCATGCAAGTGTTAAAACTCAGTGCTGGACCCAACATAGTTGCTCTGTAAAAGCTTTCTGTTGGCTTGATAGAGGAAAAAGGAAACATACTGTGTTCCTTATTCATATTCCAATGTCAGATTTTTCAAGTCCCAAGCTCCATGCTATAGCTGATGTGACTATTGATCCTGATTTGTCAACTTCTTTAGATTCAGAAACACCTAATAGATTAGTAAAGCATGCTCCTGGGTATGTGTTCATGGACCACAGAGGGGTGATTTGGGGTACTACATATGGCCCCTAGTCTTTTCCTCTCTGGCACTGTTCCCCTGCTCTGCTCTCCAGATGTCATGAACTAGGTAGTTTTGTTCTGTTATGTTCTTCTGCCATGATGTTCATGCCTTGGAACAAGCTGACCATGAAATTCTCCCCAAACTGTGAACTAAATTAAACCTTTCATTCTTTAAGTTGTGGTTGTTGTGTGTTGTGTCTCAGCAATGGGAAAGATAGTACAGCCGAGGTGTTCAAAATTTGCCACTTGCTTATTTGTTCCTTAGCAGATACATGCCCTTCACTTCAGCTATGGGTTCTGTCCCATTGTAAACTGCATGCACTCTAGGGAAAGGTACATGACTGTGCATCTTTTCATTCCTTAACCTCTCTGTATATTAGGCTGATATTTGAGGGCAATAGTAAGATGGATTATGTTTAGGTTTTCTGGGTCCTCCATGGCGGAGAAGAGTGAAAACAATAAGTTGTTGAAACACCCAGTTTTCCAAACACCTTCTGGCTCAAAATCCCTAAGGATGTTGGTGTGTTGGGGCTTGAGCTCTACTCTTGCTAGCACATGGAAAATGATTTCTTGTTCAAATTCCATTTTATGAGTTTCTGAAGTGAATATCTGCCATGCTTTCTGACAAGTTTTTCTGTATTTTGTAATACGTGCTGAGGTTACGGATGGGACCATATTTTATGTGTTTGAATAGCAGAAGTATAACAAGTTTCAAAAGGACTATTTTGGAGAATTTGATAACCAACAGAGGCCGCCTGATACAGAACCTAGCATGAGACTATTTTCTGGTTACATTTTCTTGGATATTCTTCTTCTGGCATGCACAGCACCAGGGCATCACTTCTCACAGTCATAACTTTTCTGAGTTATCTATTGGGCACTAATACAATTTACAATTTAAGAGAGATGATGCTTGCAAAACATGTATACCAAACTTAGACATTCAAGTGAGAATACTCACCTTTTCTGAAAACTCTTGCCATTGCTCAAAATATGTTCGGAATTATTCCTGCTTTTATAGACAGTTATGTAGTCAAATGAGGACATTTTTCCCTATAGCTTTACTTTAAAACGCATGTTGAACTAAGAACACCATTATTTACTTTCACATGCATATTAGACTGAGAATGATTACCCGATTCAGCAGATTTGGTTGAGTCACGTTTAAATAGTTCAAAAATGAAAAATGAGCTCAGAGAGTGAAGCATTGCCTCCATTGAGGAGAAACAAATGAACCGAGGAATAAGCCCTTCTGAAGGCCCATCCAAATGAGTGACAAACATGTTTTGAACTCTGGCAGCATTGCTGGAATTACTGCATGACTTCCTATGGAGAGCAAGTGGAGGCAATGGCAGTCATCTCCAAAATTGAATGTCAGAGAAGAATGAGCCTCAGACACCATGAAAATTGTGGTGTGACCTGTGTGACTAGTTTATTGACCAAACTGGACTCAGCAGGGCGAAGTCATGAAAGCATTTTAATTTCTCACAATAGTGACTTTCAAGCTCTTTCCATAAGATTTCCTCTCCTGCTCATGGACAGAATCTCAAACAGACTCAGCTTTGTCAGTCACTTATGATTTTAGTCCTCTTCTCTTCTCTTCTCTTCTCTTCTCTTCTCTTCTCTTCTCTTCTCTTGTCTTGTCTTGTCTTGTCTTCTCTCCTCTCCTCTCCCCTCCCCCCTTCCTCCCCTCTCTCCCCTCTCCTCTTTCCCCTCTCCCCTCTCCCCTCTCCTCTCTCCTCTCCACTCTCCCCCACCCCCTCTCTACTTCAGACTGGCCTTGAACTCACTGTGTAGGCCAGGCTGGCTTCAAACTCACAATCCTTCTGCCTCAGCCTTCCAAATGCTGGGATTACATGCATGTGTTACCAAGCCCAGGACTCACTTACAGTTTTAAAATAACTGTCTCTGACTAAAGTTAAAAATACCAGTCAGACAAAAACCAGAACTTGTGTCTCTTGATTTAAAGTTTCCAGCCTCCCTTTCAGCTCCTGACCTAACCTACTCTCTGAAGCATCCAGTACAGAAAGTAGAGCTGTTGTAGACCGGGATCCCCTAGAAGTGGACTCTGAGATGGGGATTTGCAAGCAGGTGGTTCATTGGCAAGTGTTCTTGGTATCAACTCCTGTGGATAGGAAGGAAAGGAAAGAGGTAGGATTGGGCAGGGGTAGGTGAGTGGTAATACATCTTACCTGGTGCTGTGGTCAACTCTGTGAAGAGCTCTGAAGCTGAGCTAGCCCTTTGGAGTTGTCCTGAGTTGAGCAAAGGGGCCAGGTTTTTATACCTTGCAGTCATCAGTCATTGGTTGAAAATCATTACCTTCCTGAAAGTTAGTGTGATCCTAGGCAGGGTGGCATTATTCACCTGAGAGAATATCCATATGGAGCTGTGCTGTAGTTTGGATTCTGAATATCCCCCAAAGGTCTACGTGTTAAAGATTTGGTCCCCAGGGTAGGGCTATTGGGAGATAGTGGAGCCTTCAGGAGATGGGCTTAGTGGGAAGCCTTTTGGATTTTGGGAGAATTCCCTTGAAATGGATTGTGAGACCACAGCCTCTTCCTCTTCCTCTTTCTTTGTTCTCTGGCTTGTGATGTTAATAGTTTGGCTCTATGCTGTGTTATGCTACCCCGTCAGAGGTCCAAAGCCATCAGTCATGTACTAGATCCTTCAGAACTCTAAGCCAAAACAAACCCCTCTTTATAAGTTCATTATCTCAGGAATTTGATTATAGTAATAGAAATCTGACTAATATTGGATTATAGCTGGAGAGTGTTAACTGGCACCAGTTAGAGGATGGGGAGTAAAGTCTTTATTCCTGAATGAAAAACTGGGCAGCGCATCAAGGAGTCCACCAAAGGGGCAGAGTATGTCTTGCCTTCATTCCTGTCACATCCTAACTTCCTCCTCTTCCTCCCCTTATGATACTTCTGACTTCACTTGAGTCCTGTTCATAATGAAAGGCAATTGGCAAGACTTTATATGACTGGTGCAGCATTATCCATGCACTGGCATGATCTGGGTGTGATGCTTGCCCCAATACTGACTCTGCTTCTTTAAAGTGTTTTTAAGCATTCTCTGGAGACACCCCAGCATGAAGACATGGCAGTGCCCCATCTCCATCATAGGTGGTGTATCTTCTCAGCTAATGCCCTTCGACTTCTCCCACTCCTATTTTCTTGCTCCTGACAGTGTAACTGACTCATACTTTCTTTGGAGATATGCCTGCTATGATAGGCACATCCCTTGGGTTGAGCCGTTTCAGAAGGACTCATACCATCAACCATCTTCAGTGTTTATTGTTGCCCGTGAAAATATTTTTGCCCACCAAAAATATTTTGGTCATACCAGCTGCTTCCTCAGTCATCTACCTTAGCCTATATTTCACCTTGACTTGTATGCATCATCAGGGACCAGATTCTATGTTACCCTACTCCTAGGAGACCCCTAACAAGCTCTCCAGGTAGTTTTGCTGTTTCTCTACTTGGCTTGATGCTGCCCATCCTGTAATAGCCACTCTGCTTATAATGGTGCTTTTGAATAGATAATATATTGAATTTTGGCAAGCTGTCAGTGAGGTGAAATATCTGAGTTTTGAGGAATCATGTAATTTTCAGTGAATTTTTTAAGCAATTGGCCACCGTCCCCTTGAGAGGCACTCTTCTATGCCTGCACAGGGCTCAAGCATGAGTCTTTGTAGAAGTGGGGGTAAAGCTGTAAGCTTAGCGTCTGACTAACGGGGACCTCGTACTCGGCCATCCTTTTCCAAAAGGGAGTCTAGGCTGGCCTCGCTTTGTATATATGTGAACTAGATGTGGTGTCTGCACTATGTGATTTCACTGTCTCTGAAAGGACCACAGGAAATTGGAATGGCCATAAGTAGTCAGTATGTGATCAATGGTGTCTTGAGTTGGTGGAGACAGGGAGATACTTAGACTTTAGGGGTATACGTCATAATTGTGAGTCCAAAAAGTTAAAGAACTCATTGTGTTTCAGGCTTATGTGCAATCCCTTCTCTTCATCTATAAAACTGAATAATAAGAGCTCTATTAGACTCACAAGGATGTTTTGAGGGCTAAATGTAATGCAAGGGTAAAAGTAATACAGTAGAAATATAAAAAGAATATTATTATATGTTCTTGGAGTGTTTGAACCTGTTCTACGCTAAAGATGAGAAAGAAGCTGCCAATTTGTTATGTCACACTTTCTTGACATTATTCTGACTGAAATGTAAAAACTCTAATGGTTACATGCCTACTGACAAAATTGAAAGAAAATTCTTTAAATAAGGTCATTTTTCAGGAAGGCATAGAAGCTGCACATGGCACCACTAGCATGATTTGCAACTAATAAGACCCTGCATTATCTTAAAAAGTTACTTATTTGGAGCAGTGCTCCAGGAAATCTAATTTGAGATCATTTAAATGTCAGTAAATTAAGGGGCCCAGATGATTAAATATAGTATACAGATATAAAATGCTGCAAGGACGAAGGGCAAGAACATTATTCTCATTCTGATTGGGAATTACTACACAGAATTCTTTAGTGAAGTGGATGTTAATGAAACCTATACATTTAATTACATCTTTCTGAAAGCTCAGTAGTGGATCATGAGGGTGGAGAGAAGAGAGTTTGTTATCTTTAAGACCGAGTACTTTCCTTTGTTTTTAAAGTAAACCCCACTGAAAACTAAACTGTAGAGGGTGTTATACAATTCTTGAGATTTGCAGCTATGTCTTATGCTCCAAGACTCCTTTGGGGCCACATTAGATTAATGTTTAACATCTTTATTGGATGTTTATTATAGTCTAAGCAACAAGAATTGAGAAAGAGAAATAACTCAATAAAGAATGAGGTGTGACTCTTTGGGGGGATGTCTGAATCGAGGAAAATGTTCTGGAGATTTAGTAAGCTTAAGAATGAACTTAAAAACTTGCGAATATGCATGTTTTCAACACTCATCTACAGAACCTGATTCAAGAGAGCGAATCTACAGCTGTGATGTCTAAATTGCTAGTTACCAAGAACACCAGGTGATTCTGATACACACACTTAAAAGCACTGGTCTGAGGGAAGCAACAGATATATGCAAAGCACTGTAGTCAAAGTAGAGTTATAGATCTAATAAGAACATGGAGAATGGGAAGATGACATAACTAGCAAAATCTGGAAAATTTTCTAAAAGAAAGCATGTTTTGAATCAAGCAGTAGGGAATGAATATGACTGCTACAGGGGATATGGTGAGATGAGAGAGGGGAGAATTGGAAAGAAGGTAGGGAGGGGACATTCTAGGTGGAGGGTAGTAATCAAAAAGGCACATAAGGTGGGTGTGGTGGTTTGATTTGGTTGTGTCAACTTGATTGACTTGGGAGCTGCCCGCAGAATTGGTAGAGTACACTTCTGGATGTGTCAGGGTGGGTCAAGGGCATAGAGTACTTTTGTTGTCGGATGGGAAGGGGGATTTAGAAAATATATCTCCAGGTTCTTTATTCGCGCAGGCAATGAATTGCAGGAGCGAATTTTAGGGCATTGGGAAAGTTTATTTAAGTAACAAAAGGGAGACTGGTTTGGCCAGGTGGGTAAAATAACTACCTGATGCTGCAATTAGGAATCTGAAAAGGCCTAGGAGACTAGGGAGCAGGGGGCAAGCACGCAAGGCAGAGGGGAGAGCGCCGGGAGAGAGGGGGCGAGCCAGGGGGTGAGAGAGGCAAGCGAGCAAGAGAGACAAGAGCGACAAGAGGGCGAACTCGTGGTGCCATTCATATTTATCTGGATTCTGTTCTCGTGAGAGTTGCTGGATCCCATGAGAAGAGGGGCGATTGGAATTTTGCGCCCCAGGCTGACGTCAGGTCAAAGCCACTCCCCAAGGTTATGTTCATCTTCCCAGCCAGGTCAGGCCACGCCCTAATCCTATATCACTTTGAGTACCTTGGGTACACTCTTTGGTGCCTCACTCCTTCCCCTCTGGGTTTGTTCCCTTGCTTTTCCTCCTGGCAATTCCCACAAACTAAGCAGCTTTGCTCTACCACATACTTCTCGCATGATGTTCCTACTTTGAAGCCAGCCAACCACGGACTGAATCCCCTGAAACTGAGATTAATTGAACTTTTCCCCATTTAAATTGTTGAGCATTGTGTCTGTGCAATGGGAAAGCTGACTAATACAGTGGTGTTATGGTTTGTGTCTAGATGTCCCCCCAAAGCCTCATGTGGTAAGAGATAGCTGGATCTAGAGTGTGTGATTACTAAATTGATCCATTGATCGGTTTGGCATTGTTCTGCTGGAATCAAGGATGTGAGACTGAAATTGGGGGCGGGAATGCGGGCCGCCCTGGGGGCAGGTAGCCTAGATAAAGATACAGGAAGAAGCTAACTAGCTGCTTGTTTGCATTGCTGATTTGCATACATTCCTTGCATTTTCCTCACTTTACTTTGCGGCCAGCCGGCTGCCAGTCTGCACGCGCCCGCCCTGCTTCGGATCCAGCGGACTATAGACTGAAACCTCTGCAGACTGTGAGCTAATAAACCTTTCTTCCCCTAACTTTGGGTGTCGAGTATTCTGTCCCAACAACGAGAGAAAAGTAACTAAAACAAGTGGGTAATGACAAATAATCTGATATAGGTGGATTGTAAAATTCTTGTAATATTTTAGTTAGGAAATGCAATAGACTGAATGTTTGTTTCCCTCTCCTAATTCATGTGTTGAAATCCTCACCTTCAATGAATGATATAAGGGAATGGGGCCTCTGGTGTGTGATTAGGCCATGAGGGTGGATGCTCAGAGATAAGATTAGTGCCTTTAAATACAAGTCTCCAGAGACCATCCTTACCCTCAAAAGCTCCCTCACTCCCTCTGTTATGTGAGGAAGCAGTGAGATAATCATCTGTGAGCCAGAATGTAGGCCCTTACCAGACACCAAACCTTCTAGCAACTTAATCTTGGATTTCCTAGTCTCTGGAATTGCAATGAATCAATTTCTGTTATCTAGATGACTACCAAGCCTGTGGCTGTTTGCCGAAGCAGCCCAAATGAACTAAGACAGAGTTAGTACTGAAAAATGGAGGAGCTGATGCAACAAATACCCCAAAATAGCCTAAAAATATAAAGTAGCCTTAAAACTGAGTAATGGGTAGAGGCTAGAAGAATTTGGAGCAGCAGTCTAGAAGAAGTCCACACTGACATCAAGAGACTGAAAAGCAATTCTGTTGTGGGCTCAGAAAGAAAAGAGATCTGTAGGGAAAGCCTCTATCTTCTTGGAAAATATCTAGGTTATTATAAACAAAATGTTGGTAGAATATGGGCAATAGAAGTCATTTTGATGAGGTCTCGGATGGAAATGATAACAGTTACTGGAAACTGGATGAGAGGAAATCCTTATTAAAAAGTGGCAAATAATGAGGCTGAATTGTATTGATGTTCCAGAGTTTTGTGAGAAGAACAACTTGCAAGTGATGAAATTTCATACTTAGCTAAAGCTATTTCTAAGGAAAGTATCAAAAGTGTGGTTTTGGCTTCTCTGAATGCTTTTAATAAAATTAAGAAGAAAAAAATGACTTAAAGAATTGGTAAGCAAAAAGGAAGCAAGAATTAAAGTATTGAAAAATTACCAGCCTATCAATATTGCAAAAACTGAGATAGCATGTTCAGGAGAGAATACTAAGGGTGTAGCTAAGCATCCCTTTGATAAATAAATTAGTGTGTGTGTGAACCACTGACATAATCAGCTGCTCCAGCAGGAAAACTGCCAGTTTGAACTGAAAGGAAGAAGAGAAAGGAAATAAGTAAGGAAGATTGTTGAAGTTCTTGTATTTGACAGGATGGCCTTATAGGACTACAGAGTTATTTGTATGAGAACATGTGTTATATTCCTTTTTTTTAAATTTAGTCTTTTTTTTTTTTTTGATGGGTCTTCTTTCATTTCCTGGGTTGGCCTCGAAGTCTGGGCTCAAATGATCCTCTTGCCTTGGTCTCTGGAGTACCTGGGACTACAGGTGTGTACCACCATGCCCAGTTTGAGTGACTAGTATGTTATAGACTACCTAGAATAGAATGATGAATAAAGGCAAATGTAGCCCTTGCTTCTGTGAGGTTTATAGAAAACAAATGGAGAATTATGACTGAGACAAGCACTAAGCACGAAAAGTGTGAGATAAAATAAAAACACTAACAGCAGCGATAATGACAATAGCTGGTGGTAGCCTCTCACTTCTTTTCTGCAGGAGTGTGTACTAAGAGACTTGACCTAGTTAAGGAGTTTGAAGCTATAGCTGGAATCTGAAAGAAGAGAAGCAGTTAAGTAGGTGAGAATGTGCAAGAAGGAGAAGCATAGACTCTTCAAGCAAGAGGGAACGACTTACTAAATACGTTTGTTGGTGGTGGTTGTGGGAAGCAGTCTAAGAAGACTTCAAAGAAGGCCAGTGAAGACAGAGTGGAACGAGAGAGAGAATGAAGCTGTGTAGAGCTGTTTGTGACTATGTTAACACTCAATGATTGAAATTCTAAATTTACAGTCAAATTTTCCTTTAAGCCTGTAAATCCAACTTAAAAACCTGTTGTTCTATTTATAAATTTAGTATTTTTGTGAAAATAACCTTCGCTTGTTCTTTAACTCTTAATACCCTTCTCCCATTATTTTTTATGCTAAGTATATTTAGAAACATAGTACTTCTGATTGTCATATACACTTCAAGTGCCCGATAGGACAGTCTTACAAACCTAACAAGCAAAATGTTTCCAAACCCTGTACTAATGCTTATAAATCTAATGGACCAAAATTGTAAATCACATTCTGATAGGAATGGAAAATTTGTATATAAACATAACAGACTAATTTTACTCTTTTCAGTAGTCTATTGATAATTTGACATTTCAAATTAATGTTATCATTTTAGAAACTCTAATTTCTATCGAATTTCTCAAATAATTTATATTAAGACACATACTTAAGAATTTCAAAATGGTGGACAGGAAGCAGCCAGCACTCATGTGCTTCTGCATAAGAAGTGTTATGGGTTGTATCTAGCTGTCCCTGAAAAGTCACATGAGCTCATAGGTGGGGCTTTTCTGAGATGGCTGGATCTAGGGTGTGTGATACTGGGATTAAGGGTGTGTGGTACTAAATTAGTCCACTGATTGGTTTAGTATAGTTCTGGATGTGGATAATGGAAAGGCCCACCCAGTGTGTACGTGGTGCCACCCAAAAGCCTGGTAGCCTGGATGGGATAAAAGGGAGAGGGAGGTTTGCTGCTGTTGCTTCTGCTCACTGCTGGTTGCTTTCTGCTAGCCCTGCCATGGACTGTTTCTCCGCTGTGATGTCCCTCAACCATGCGACCCACCTTGGAGTCAGCTGACTATGGACTGAAACCTCTACAAACTGTGAGTTAAAATAAACCTTTCCTCTTTTAACTTCTGGGTCTTGGGTATTGTGTCTCAGTGACAAGAAAGCAACTAAGATAAGTAGGAATCAAAACCACTAGAGAATAACTTCTTATTGAGGTCAGTGACTATGGGAAAATACCGCAGCCCAGTAGTGGACAAAGATTTGGAGATACATAGAATGTCTGGACAGTAGACCAGAGAGTGGGAAGAAACATCTCAGTGCTGACCTTGTGCTGGCAGTGGGTCGGGGTACAGAGAAAGAGGGGGACACCCAGTAAGCACAACTGACTCAGAAACCAGCACAGTATGGAACAGCAGTCTGAACACTGAGCAGATCTTGGATCTGCAAAGGAGACTGGTCCTAAAAATGTTCTCTGCACTTCCCAATGTATGTGTCTTTATAACTGGCAGCCATCTTGAGAAGAGAGCCTCTGAGCTTGCTGCTTTGGGAAACAAACCCCTCTGTATTTTCCTGTCCCTGACAACCTGGAGAAAATACTGTTACACTGTCTCAGCTAGCATCCATCTTCAGAGTCAGTTTGGCTCTAACAGTGTGCCCCAGAAACAGACAAACTGAAAAGTCTATGGGAGCAAAACCAGTTGGAAACATGGAAGGGAGCAGAACTCAATTAAAAGCCTTACCAATAGAATAGGTCAAGTGGAATAAAGCACATCAGGATGTGAAAACACATTGATAAATTATCACATTCAGAGAGTAATAAATAATAACAAAGAATGAAAAGAACATATAGTATCTATGGGACACCGTTAAGCATCCAAACATATAAATAGTAGGAATGAACACAGGAGCCAAGGTACAAGCTAAATACAGAAAATCTGTTTAGTAAAATAATAGCAGAAAAATCCCCAAATACTGGGAAAGACATAGATATCCAGGCATAGGAAGCCTTAAGAACCCAAATAAATGTGACCAGAATAGAACCTCTCCACAACATATTATAGTTAAAAATGCCAAAAGTAAGACGAAGAAAAATATTAAAATGTACAAGAGAGAAACACTAAATCACCTCTAAAGATTAATCTATCGAAATAACACCAGACTTGGCAGCTGAAACTCTAAATGATGGGAGGGCATACAGTGATGTAGTTCGAGTCCTGAAAAAATTAATTTCCAACCTAGATTACTATTTACAGCAAAGTTACCCGTCAGAATTAAAAAGAGAATCAAAGACCTTCTGAGATAAGCATAAAGTAAAGGAATTTATGATGATTATAAAATATACTTAAAAGCATTATAAAATATACTTAAAGGAATTCCAGAAAGGGAAACAAGATAAATGCAATGATGAGAGTATGAGAAAAAATAAATTGCCATAGAAGACTAGATAAGCAGATAAAGATTAAGAACCCTATGTTAACTCAGTAAGCCATCAAACCTCTAGGATGAAAAAGAGAAAGAAATAAACATAGATTATTCAAAAAATAAGAATAAAAGCAAAATGATGGGACCTGGTATATATCTTTCAAATAATAGCCCTGAATGTAAATGGTCTTAATTTCACAATTAAAAGATGGACCCCAAGTGACTGGATTTAAAAAAAAAAAAAGACTCAATTTTTTTGAGTCAATTTTTTAACTCAAAGACAGACTCAATTTTTTTGAGTCATTTTTTTTGGCTCAAAAAAAGAATCATTTTTTTTTTTTTTTGCTTTTTGAAAGAGATCTATCTTATCAGCAAAGACATAAAAAGACCAAAAATAAAGGGTGAAAAATTGTGTTCCAAGCAAAAGAAATCCAAAAGCAAGTAGGAATAGCTCTCTCTATAGCCAAAAACAGGCCTCAAGCCAAAACTAAAGGGAAAATGAAGGTAAATATATCTTAATAAAGGGAACAATGCATCAAGAAGATATAACAACTGTCACTATATATACACAGAATGTCAGAGAACCCAATTGATAAAACAAACAGTACTGGGCATGGAGACAGAGATAGATCCTAACAAATAATATTAGGTGACTTCAATACCCTGCTAACAACAATAGATCCAGACAAAAAAAAATCAACAAAGATAGATCAGAGTTAAATTACATTATAGGTCAAATGAACTTAACAGACATCTACAAAATCAGTTTGACAGCTGTGAAATACACATGCTTTTCACCAGCACATAAAACTTTTCCTAAACTAGATCATATTTCAAGCCACAAAGCAAGTCTTAGCAAACATAAACAATTGAAATAATTTCTTCCATCAGATCATAATAGAATGAAACTAAAAATCAACAGCAAAAGAAACTACAGGAATTATGCAAACACATGGAGAATGAAGAATGCACTTTTGAATGAAGTGGATCACTGAAGAAATCAGGAAGGAATTAAAACGTTAATAGAATTGAATGAAAACAGAAAGACAACATACCAGAGTCTGGGGATACAGTGAAAGTAGCACTGAGAGAGAAGTTTAGAAATATGAATAACTACATTAAGAGAAAACAAAATAAAGGGGTCTCAAATAAATAGTTGCACATTTCACGATCTTAGAAAAGAAAGGATAAACAAAATCCCAAATGGTAGAAGGAAATTGTAAAGATCAGCACAGAAATAAATGAGAGACTAAAAGAACAATACAAATGATCAACAAGACAAAGATTTAGTTCTTTGAAAAGAAAGACAAAATTGGTAAACCTTTAATCAAACTAGCCAAAAGAAAGAATACACAAATAAGTAAAATTAGAGCCAAAAAGATGATATTAAAACAGATACCACCAAAATCTGTAGGCCCATTAAGGGAATATTTTGAAAGCCATACCAATAAATTGGAGAATCTAGAAGTAGACGAATTTCTAGACACATATGACCTCACAAATTGAACCCATAAGATATCAATAAACTTAAACAGAGCAATAGCAAGCAGTGAGATTGAAGCAGTCAATAAAGAAGATTTGAGTCTCCCAATAAATAAAGTCCCAGGAAAAGATGGGTTCACTCCTGAAATTTATCAGACTTTTAAAGAAAACTTATACCAATACTCTTCAAACTAGTCCATAAATCAGAAAGTGGAAGAATTCTTCCAAATTCATTGTATGAAACCAGTGTTACCCTCCTACCAAAACCAGATAAAGACATAACAAAAAATAAAACTGTATACCATCATCCTTGATCAATATCAATGTAAAACCCCTTAATAAAAATACTTGGAAATTGAATTCAACAACACATCCAAGAGATCATATGCCACCAATAAATTGATTTCATTCCAGAAATGTAAGGATGATTCAACATATGCAAATCAATAAAAGCAGTACACTACATAAATAAAATTAAGGTTAACAGTTTCACGATCATGTGCATAGACACAGAAAAATATCCTTTGACAAAATCCAACATCCCTTCATGATAAAAGCTTTGAAGAACCTAGGCACAGAAGTATCGTATCTTAGCATTTTAAAGGGTATAGCCCACAAACCCACAGTCAATTGTACCAATTGGTGAAAAACTGACAGCACTTCCTCTAAAACCAAGAATAACATAAGCATGTCCACTCTTACCACTCTTACTTAATACAATACTTGACATTTTACCCAGAGTAATCAGGCAAGAGGCAGAAATAAAAGGCATACAAAAAGGAAAGGAGGAAGTCAATTTATCCATGTTTGCTGATGGTATGATTCTATACATACAAGACCATAAAGCTACCACCAAAAGGCTCTTACAACTAAGATATATTATGTACATCTACAACTCCCTAAAATGAATGTAAACGTCATGTGTTGCAAATATGTACTAATAAAATAAAATTGAAGAAAATTAGACAAAGTGTCAGGATACAAAAATCTGGGTACAAAAATCAGTAGCTTTTATATATCCCAATAATAAACTTGCTGAGAAAGAAGTCAGGAAATCCCATTCACAATTGTCTAAAAAAAAAAAAAAAAAAACTAGGAATAAACATAACCAAGCAGGTGAACTGTGGAAATAAATTGAAGAAGACAGTAAAAGTGAAAAGATCTCCCATGTTCATGGATTAGGAGATTATTATGGAGGAGAAAGGAGCTGGGGATATTGGAGAGAGGTTAAAGCAAAAGAGGGTACTAGGGAGGGTAGACACGATCAAAGCATGATATACGCATATATGGAAAATCACAGTGAAATTCATTCATTTGTACAATAAATGTGATTGAATAGTTACAATAGAACACATAAAATATCATAACAACAAAATATTTTTCTAAAATGAAAACAATTTTTACCAAAGCATTGATTTGCTTTGATATTCAGACACTAAATTCTAGTCCTTAATGTTTTTTGGGGTTGTCAAATCTAATAAGAATAAAATATATGAGATATGATTGAAAAATACAGTGAAATTTTAAATTTAAAAAGTTATTACTGTAAAAGACACACTGTCATTGGTCTCCATCGAAACATTCCCCCTCACTTCAAACACATCTCATTATTCTCACCACTTTCTGATGCAGTTCTGAAAGTCCTCTTTTGTGACTGTCTTTAGTTGTGCTGTGATGGTTATCTTGATGCCCTGAGTTGAGCCAAAACATTTACATATTTCACAGACATTTCGACTTTGCAGAATAGTCAGAAATAGCACATTGCCAGATCTGGTGAGTAATGTGGACGAGGATGCACTGTAATATTTTTACAATCCTGCATTTCCATTGGATGCCACCTGGCAGGAGTATTCACAATATCTCAATCACTCCTCATAGAGACACTCACAAAAGAGGATTTTGAGGATGGACTCAGAAAGTAGCAGAAATGACAGGAGAAGTATCTTTGAAATGAGGTGGAGTATTTTGAGGGGGGTCAATGGTAATGTGTCCTTTACTATAATAATTTAAAAAAATTTAAGTAGCCACCATGTATTTTCAGCACAGTTTGTACCATGTTGTTTGAACTTCAGATGAATAATAAATAACATTTTAGTAATCAAAATTTAATTTAAGCAGATATCCTGTATTTTATCTGGAAAATTCTACTAGTTTGCAAAATCACTTACCAAACTAGGACAGCAAGTTGGTATCTCTATTGTACTTAGTAGGTTGTACTTAGTAGGTCAAGATTTGTGATCATAATATGGTTACAATGCACATTAGGGATCGTAGGTAGAAACTAAAGACCTGATTACTACTTTCTGGCTGATTTTACACAAATCACAGTTTAACATGCCAAATTATTTCTAATTACCTGAATCTTACCTGCTATGTTAGCAATGACCCTCAAGTCCATACATTTTAAGTAGGATATAGTTTTGCAGCCCTGAACATTATGGATCCTCATAGGTCTTCTAAGCCTCACAATCACCTAATATTTATTGTAACTGGCTTCAAATTTTATTACATCATTTGAGACAGTAGAATTATACGATTTGAGGTGATGGAATTGAGTATTACCTCCCACCCTCCGATCTCATATCTGAATATGCAAGGCCTTAGGTACTACTGCCTTATTTCCCCAGGAGCAATGGGGAGCCATCGAAGGGTTTTAATCAGCAGTGTGACATAGCCAGGTTTTTGTTTTTGGAAAAACTCCATTCTGATTACTGCATGAAGCATAAATAAAAGAGGTCTGAAGCAAGTGAGAGACCATTTAGGAGGCTATTGTGGTAGAGGATCTGAGAGATGATGATGACCTAGGTTGATACTGATAGAGGTAGAGGAAACAGGACAAATTGGAGATATTTTGTAGGCAGAATCACTGGGACATGGTGATGGACTGTAAGTGGAAAGTAAGAGACTGAAGTACCCAGAATGAGTCCCAGGTGTTTGGTATGAGTGACTGAATGAATGTTTCGGTTTTGGCAAGAGAGGGAAAAGATAGTACCTGCAGTCTGGGCATATTAAATTGAAGAGGCATATGTGTACAGAAGTGGAGATATTTAGCCAAGATTTGGAAATGCATTTCTAAATAATCTTCTGGATTCTAGCTATGTCTATAGAGCCCAGAATGTCCCACAGCAACATTGTCACTATTTGTGTTGTCAAAGGCTTATTACCATGGCTGCATTTCACAAAAGAAACTTGTAATGTATACTTTGTCCAAAATACATGTCAACATTACAACCTCTGTAAGAATCTTGACCATTCAGATCTCTAGCTGGTTGGGGATGGCATTTTAAAATGCCACTCTATTGGTAATTTCAGGGTTGTGGCCCTATTTGGGAATGGTGTATATTTACTTGAACCAGTATCCAAAAGAACATTGCTTATATGACTTAATTTAGTTCTAAATTTTGTGCCTTATTACTCTGTTTAATGATGCTAAGCTATTTAGAAGCAATAGGTAGGTAATAAATCTTTAAGTTTGGTTGTCCTGTTTACAGTCAATTGACTTCTGCCTTCAAGAGACGGGGAATTGATGAACTTTATCTTTTCTGTGACAACAGATTTTTCTAGTTCTTCTGAAGTTGTTATAAAGTACTCCTGGTATCATTTTCTATTAGCCAGGATTTTCTTATTTTATTTTATTTTATTTTAATGGTACATTTTAGATGTACATAGTGATAACATTCATCATAGGGGATTTGTACCTGTGCATGACATATCTTGTTGCTTCTTTTTTCCCCATTCCCCTCCCCTCCCTTCACTCCCTCCTCCCTCCTTATTTACAAAAGCTTTGTTTCCATTTTTTCCTTGCATTTCTCATTTCTCTTGTCCCTCCGTTCCTTTCCCTCTCCCCCTCCCTTGTTCCCTTTCTCATTTGGACATTTTCTTCCCTTTCCCAATATGAAACATTTTAGTCTTTATTTACACTTTCAGTTTCTCACACCAGAGAATCAATGCGATATTTAAACATGTGTGTCTGATTTATTTCACCCAAGAGTATGGTCTCAAGATGCATCCATTTACCTAGAAATATCTCAAGCTTATCATTCTTTATGGCAGAGTAGTACTCCAATGTATAAAAAAACTACATTTTCTTTATCCATTCTGCTGTTGATGGGCATTTGGGCTGTTTCCAAGATTTAGCTATTGCAAACTGTGCTGCTATAAACATGGGTGTTCATATATTGCTGTAGTATGATGCTTTTAATTCTTTTCCAAAGATACTGAGAAGGGGAATAGCTGGGTGAAATGGAATCTCTAGTCCTAGTTCCCTGAGGAATCTCCACACTGATTTCCATAGCGGTTGCACCAGTCTCCATTCCCACCAACAGTGGAGAAGGGTTCCTTTTTCTCTACAGCCCCTCCAGCATTTATTATTGGCTGATTTATTGATAATAGCCATTCTTCTGGAGTGAGGTTTGCCAGGATTTTCAAATGCTGTTTTTAACTTAGGGAATCCCTGCTCTTAAGGGCATGGGTTTGCAGTTTTTGGAGTTTGGTGGTACTCATTATGTAGTTCGTGGCTTGAGTGACATTTTGTTCTGTTTCTCACTTTGTTTTTTCAAATCCAAATGTCTTCTATTCCTATTCAGAAAAAGCAGTTGGAACTGTTTATGACAGTTTTCTTTCTCTTTCTTTCTTTCTTTCTTTCTTTCTTTCTTTCTTTCTTTCTTTCTTTCTTTCTTTCTTTCTTTCTTTCTTTCTCTTTCTTTTAGAATCTCTTAGGATATTTGCTAGGAGAGAGTCCTAAAAATAGCTTGTCTCTAAAGTGGACTTTTATAATACTATGCTAATTATTTTGATTTCTATTCAGCTCTGGGAAACCATTCATCTGTTCTATTCGAGCTATTTTTCTGATTGCTGAAAATGAGAATATAATTACTATTTATAAACCACCCCCTGTACATTTTGTGGGACACAGAATATTGCTATTCTTATACTATATAATACAATTTTTGACTAATTAATTAGAATGTATGCCCATAATATAAAAAATGTTTACATCTATTTTTGGAAAGAGGACAAGAACACTTTTAGACTTCTGAACATGCGCATTTTTTGTGGGCCCGGTCGCCTTGTTAGTTTGTGCCTTAATAGATCATCTTGAGTATATATTGCTTAGTGATTCTAGATGATGAATAAATGTAAGTATAAAGTGTCTGGTAGTGTGAAATCTTCTCTTCCCAAATGGTAAGAAGTGAGTGACATGTGAACAATAAGCCACAGTGGCATTAAAATCTCCTCTAATTAGTTGTGGTATAGTTTCCAAGAACCAACGAATAATAGAAAAATGGTTCTCCAGGTCTGTGGTTAGTTTTTGGTGTGTATTGTTGGCTAAGGTAGTTTAGGATAAGATGATTCTAATAAGATTTCAGTGGCAGAACGAATCTAGTGTGGTGGTATATGGCTGTAGTCCCAGCTACTCAGGATACTGGGGCAGAAAGATCACTTGAGCCTGGTCGTTCAAGGCTAGCCCTGACAACATAGTAAGACTCCATATCTGATTGAAAAAAAAATTTTTTTTGAGGACAATTTATTTAAAAGTGGTGAAAAAGGGGGAAAAGGAGATGATAGGTAGCTACTCGACGAGTAGGGAGCATTCAAAAGCGAAATACTCTGAAAAAATTTTGAAAGTCATAATTCATGAGAGTCAAAATCACAGAGAAGAAAATGAACAAAGCAGCCCTTAAGAGTGGCAATCTAGAAGCTAAAATCCAGGAGAGTTAAAATTGTGAGATGCATATCATACTCAGAAGAGGGCAAAAACGTCCAAGTGAGGCTGTAACATTTCAACAGACCACTCTTCTTGGTACTAACCTCTACAATCCAAACTTAACATTTTCCCGTAGTCACAGTGTCAGAAGAAATTCTTCGCAACATTATGGGTTCATTCCAAGACTGTTATCACTCTCCTCATGCAACTTATTAGTACCTTCAGTGGTTGGATGTTAAGTTTCACACCTGGCCATTTGGGGCCCACTAAGCAACCGGATGTAACAAGACAAAAACAAACCAACCAACCAACCAACAAAAAGATGGTTTTTCATGGCTGGTTACTCAAACTATGTAGGTAGGACAAGTGAGAGCTCAGAATCTTCAGGCATGAACATTAGCTCATACTACCCCACATGTAGCCCTTGAACAGAGGATAGCTGACTTTCAGGGATATTAATAACTACCAGAAAATGGTGTTTACATAGTTTCATGAATTATATACTTTATGAATAATTAATTAAAGTAATATTGAGCATGAAAAGTTTAAATAGTAATATTTTAAGGTATAAGTGCCTCGGTTGTTGGTGGGCTATATTTTCCTTTTTTTTTTTTCAGGAAGCATCAAAACACTGTATAAAAGAAAAATCTTCTGAATTTGGATTCCAAGTAGGATGAGGCTTCCAGCAAAAGTGATATAAATTCTTGTCTGCTCTCAGTCCTCTAACCCTTGTGATGTTCAGAACCACTTAGTGCTTTGGGGAAAGAATGTAGTTAACTAAAAGTTCATGGCCAGAGAATATTTGAGTTAAGGAAATAAAGTTATTGTTACTTATTAATCTCCATTTTCTATCCAAAGTTACCATATGTCCTGAATCTCTTATCATATGCCAATAGAAGAGACCACTAATCAGTTATGACGTTTCTCCATTGAGCTAGACTTGGCAACACACCCCTCAGCACAGTGCTCTATATAGTGAAACTGTTTGGCTTGGAACTTGAAATGAGACCTATTTGGTGTGTTGGGTATATAGTATCAGAAAAAAGAATCAGAAATAACTATAGGAATGCTTGATCACCTGCTCACTCATTTCTTAGTGTGCTATCAGCAAAAGCAGAAGGACAAAAGTTTGTGTCTATGTATTCTAATTCTGGGAGACTAAAAAAATAAGGCACAGTAGCACACAGAGCAAAATAAGCCACTAACTAAATGATCATGGTGTTTCTTTAATTTACCCGGTACTGGGAGAACTGCTTAATATGCACCCATAGCATTAAATAAATAGGTTACTATCCCATTCGAGAAGAGTGACCGATTAAGAAGTATTAGGAAATATAATTATATGACAATTCACTCCTTAGATAAAAAGTAGGGTGATTACAGACATAAAATAAATCATACTTCAATATGCTTAGAAAATACTTCAACTGCACTGTCAGATTATAATGCAAATAATAAAAATTCACTGTATAGAATACTAGAAGTCAGAAAAAAATAGACAAACTCAATAATATCTTTTGTGATTAACCCTAAGTCAGCTTTGTTTTCCCATTATTGAGCTATACCAACTCTGCCACTAATCATCAGCATCACTGGAATCAAGATTTTTCAGATCTCATTTCTTTGCTCAGCACTACCAGACTCACACTCAACAGCCTCACACTTCTGAAGGCACATTGAACAGAAATCTCTGTACTGAGCACATCTGGTAAGAATCAAGAGCTGAATTTCCTAGCTTTTCTAAATTCAGTGGAGACTTCTGTCTTAGCAGTGTTGCAGAGGATGAATATAAAATAATGGTGCTCAAAAAATCAGAACCCGTCGCTTCAAAGCTGTTCCATTAGAAAACTGTACACCTATTCAAACCATGCAGCGGGCACATGAAATGTTTTTGGAGTTCCTTCTTGGGAACTGCTTCTAGCATGCCAATGAGGCAAAGAGTTAAACGTGATTTTAATACTCTAATATTTCATTTTTTTAAACCTGGAATGATAATGTCAACTTTAATCACCTTTTCTTTTGGCTATGTTTGATTTTGAAGGGTTTTTGGTAGTTTCTAAAAGGCACATTTTTCTTCAAAGTGAGAATAATTGGCATTACCAAAGAAGATCAAATCATGACTTCAGTGTTTGAGGATATTCCTAATGGAGATTTCCTAAGATGCTTTATTGCTTTCCTGAAATGTGTGTTGCTTCCCCTATGTAAGACATTAGCAACATTCATTCATTTGACAAAGATATGCTGAGTATCTATCTTGGATCTAGATGCTATAGATGCAGAAGTGAACCACAAAAGAGAAAAGGTTCTGGCTTCATGTAGCTTGTAGCCAAATAAGGGAAAACAAACAATGTGCAATAAGCGTAATAATTATAGACGGTATTTCACCTTTTGAAATAGGCGATGATTGATACCAGTAAAAAAAAAAAAAGTAAATAAGGAGAAAAGAATTGAGAGGTATTGATATTGAGAAGAGAAGTTGTAGTAACAAGAAGGTGACATTTGAGTTAAGTTTTCAAGTAGCAAGAGAGTATGCCGTGTGGATATCTGGAGTAAGTGCTATCAGCTGGGGCAAAACCTGGAGAACATGCCTGATATCACAAAAGAGCAACACAATCAATGAAGATGAAATGGAATAGAAAAGAGGGAGAATGAAACAAGACGAAGGCAGAGTAGTAATATGGAGATCCGGATAAATAGAATCGTGTGGGTCATTTGGCTTTTCTGACTCATCCTTTACTGGATTTGGAGCAGCAGTGCTACATGACCTGATTTATATTTCAATGGATAGCCCTGGAAACTGCACTTCTGGTATGACCGAGAAGTTCTTACTGAACCCCACTCGTGTAACAACTCCTAGGTCTTAAAAAAAAAAAAAAAAAACAAAATCCAGAGTGTGGGGAACATAGAGGGTTGACACTTGGAAGAAGCAATGACTTGGGGTGAGATTCCTGTTTCCGGGTTTCAGCCTGGGAGCAGGCTGAATATACTACCAGGAAATGGCTAAAACTCTGGTTTAGGGGCTGGGTTTTAGCTGAGTGGTAGAGTGCTTGCCTAACAAGCGCAAGGCCATGAGTTCAATCCCCAACACCCACTTCCCCCAAGCAACCCCTCCCCCAAACCTCTGGTTTAAAGCCTATAGTCTCATGAGACTGAAGAATTAGAGTACGGTTTGGAGCAATCGCAGCTACTGCATCCCTTGCTGATCACTGAATCACATAGGTAACAGGGTAGCCTGAAAGCAGCCCAGCTAAAGTTTATTTTAAAGACATTAAATGAGACTTGAAATGTAGCCTAAGACAGAGCTTTATGGAATCAAGGGCGATGCCTACCATGAAGAAGAGGGAAGTTCTTACTGAAGAGGTAATGTTTGTGCTGAAATCTAAAGGCTTAGAAGGAGCCAGCCATGTGAACACTGAGTGGGAAGAGGGAGGAAAATACAGGAATCCAGGCTTTGGGGACACCATGGCCAAAGATCCAAATGCAGAAAAGAGGTTGGTATTTTCCAGGAAATGAAAAGAGGCCAAAGGTGGAATATATGAATGAGAGAATGGGCCAGTTTATTGTATAACATTAAATACTCTAAGTATTTATTACATGCTCATTATTGTAGGAAGATAAAAAGTACTAAAATTGAGTTCTCTCTTCAAGGTGCTTATGTTCATATTGGGGAGACAAGACCGTTAATGTCAAGGAAATAACTAAGCTTCAGCATGTTGTTGACCAAGCCTTTGAGAATTCAAAGCACATTTACAAACATCATTTTATTTGACCTTCACCATAGCACTAAGAGTCAGGTAGAATATTACTACTATGATTCTTCCAGTTCTCTCTCTCTCTCTCTCTCTCTCTCTCTCTCTCTCTCTCTCTCTCTCTCTCTCACACACACACACACACCCCCATAATCCCTAGGAGGGAATGGGCCAAGGGCTATACCTGTTTCTCCCACTGCTGTGCCTCCATCTCCAGGCACAGCTTTTGCTTCAGAATAGTGTGCAATAAATCCTTGTCAAATGCTTGAGTTTTATAGGTTGGAAATTCAAGTTTTTTTTTTTTTTTTTTTTGGTGGTGCCAGGGATCGAACTCAGGCCCTTGTGCTTACAAGGCAAGCACTCTAATCACTGAGCTAAATCCCCAGCCCCTTTTTATTGATTTTTTTTTTTTGATGGTGTCGGGGATCGAACTCAGGCCCTTGTGCTTACAAGGCAAGCACTCTAATCACTGAGCTAAATCCCCAGCCCCTCAAGTTTTTGAGGGCAAGAGAATACAGCATGTCTATGACAGAACCAACTACAATTTATGACTTTAGTCTTCCAGGCCAGTATTACAAAGTTGCCAGTGTTTTTCAATATCTGTTTCTCCTTCTTCTCCTTCTTCCTCTTTCCTTTCTTCCCCTCCCTCTGTGTCTTTTTATCCTTCTCACCTTCCTTCAAATAGCACAGCCTTTTGTTTTCAAATAAAATTTCATTCACCTGGATATGGAAAACAAAAATTTATTACAAATGAACTATAAATATTTTATAATTTCTGTATTAAATGATTTGTTATATTGTCAGGCAATTAGAATGATGAAAGTAGTGTAATGAACATAGAAATTAGGCATCAGTTATCTGAATGCAAGTAGCAGTTATCTGACAGCCTCTTCACATGATTTAATAATTAATTCTGTTTTGAATTTGAAGTATTAAGAAAATCCACATAAATTCAAAAGAAATCTAGTAGTTGCACATGGTAACACGTTTTAAATAGATTTCCAACAATTTCAGGACACTTAAACTTCACTGATCCTGAAGAATAAAAGAAGATTAAGAGATGATATATTATTTTACACTTGAATCCTAACATCTGTTAACTCACACACCTGCTATTACATAGCATGATAGTCCTCTCATAACTATCAACAGCACAACTATCACACAGAATTGAAGGCAAGCACTGGTAATAGAATTCAGTCTTGCCATTTTTTTTTTTTTTCCGCGCTGGGGATCGAACTCGGGTCCTTGTGCTTGCAAGGCAAGCACTTTAACCACTGATCTAAATCCCCAGCCCCTTGGTCTTGCAATTTATTGGACTCAATATATGTGTTCTACTATCCTCTTCTGATTTGTACAGTTTTGTGTGAGTGAACCTAAACAGATCTGAAATAAAAAGGTGAATCAAAACCTATAACTTCCTCATTGTATGGAAAAGCCACATCTTCTTTAGCCATTCATTAGCTGTTGGGCATTTGGGTTGTTTCCAAGAATTAGCTATTACAAATTGTGTTGTTAAACATGGTTGTGCATGTATCACTGTGGTACGGTGTTTTTAATTCTTCTGGGACGATACCAAGCAGAGGAATAAATAGCTAGGTCAAATGAAACCTCTAGTTGTAGGTTTTTGAGGAATCTCCACACTGATTTCCACAGTGGTTGGACCAGCCTACATTCCCACTAACAGTGGAGGAGGGTTCCTTTATGCCCACAGCCCCACCAGCATTTGTTATTGGTTGATTTCTTGATAATAACTGTTCTTTCTGGAGTGAGATGCTTGAGACATACATAAGTAAATGGATGCACTTTGAGAACATACTCTTAAGTGAAATAAATCAGACACACATGGGTACATATCGAATTGTTTCTCTGATAAAAAAATAAGTGTAAATAAGGGCAGAAAGGTATAGTAGATACTATGTAAAAGAAAATATTCAATAGGGAAGAGAATTAGAAAGGGAGGAGGGGGAAAAGAAGGAAAAAGAAAAGAAATGGAAAAAGGGAAAAAATGGAAAAATGTAAATAAAGCTACTGTAAATAGGGAAGGGAGGGGGAGTGGAAGGGAGGGGTGGGGAAGAAGGTGGGGGAAACCAAGATATATCATGTACAGGTACAAATCAACTATGATGAATGTGATCATTATGCATACAATGTACCAATACATGTTCTTGATAAATAAAATTAAAAAAAAAACTATAACTTCTCTAAACAGTGACATATGTCCAAGAAGCTCAAATCCATGCCAGGTCTGATAGGAGGAGCTTTATTCTAAGGTCTTGCCCCAAATCTGTCATCTCATACTCCAAGAGGAAACACATCTCTGGCTTCCAGGGTGTTGAAACATGGCATTTTTGAGTGCTCATATTGTTTACTATAGTTAAACTGGTAGTTTAGAAAATTTTCTAAAATTAAATTCGACTCAAAATATTTGCACCCTTGAGGCAGTCCTAGAATTCTGGAGAAGTCTGTTTGAAATCAGGGCTCTAGAGCACTGGCTACATCTTAAACTGTACCCAATTTAAGCAGGTGACTCTGTGGTGGGGTGGATTGGGTTTGGTCTGTTGAGTCCTAGTGATGATGCATTATGGGAATTTTTAACATGTACACGTGCATTTTGCTAAATATCTCTGGTACTACTCCTAGAAATGAATAAAAGCAATACATTTTTGCTTTCTGGTTGAAATGTAATGATGGCTGTGTATAAAAATTTAGTTGGGGAACAGAAGGAACATCTGAATTCTTACAGTATTGCTAAAATTCTTTCCACTTTCAGTTATTTTATCATTAATCTGTAAAGAGAGGTTCCAGAAATTTGAGTCCTAAACTATTTGAAAAAATTAGTCATTTGGCTTCATTAACTTAATACTGCATAAATAATTTCTCAGAAAGTTCTGTTACTAATATTCATTAGTCTTCTTATTAATACTTTTGTCAGTGAAATAAAGCTGCTTTTACTGTTGTGAAATGTCCAAGTTTGTGAGAGATGGGAGCCAAACCTATTTTTTGGACAAGGGTATATGTGTGAGAGAGACAAAGATGGGAGGTGGACTGTAAATAGGAAGTTTACTTTTTTCTGTCTCAAATAGTCCTGCAAGGTAGAACACCCGTTTTAGTAACGGGAGACCACAGTGCATTGATTCTCAGAGTACAAAATCAGGATGTGAATGGAGCATTCTGTTGGATCTCTTGTGGGTAGCTTAAAGGCCCCTTAGTTCCAGATAATTGTATAATGGTAATAGTCTCTCATAACTTCTTCACCTACTGAAATCTATCTAGATTTCTGGAGATTATCTTCTTCATAAAGACTTCTTGGATTGTTCTATTTTTATTTATAAACAATTCATCTCGCCTCTGAATTTCTGTAGAGGTTATAGAGTCTGTGCTACTTACCCTAGCTATATGAGGAGATGGAATGTGTATTTTATTAAGAGGTAGAAAAGGCCAGATATAGTGGCACATGTATATAATTCCAGCACTCTGGGTCGTAGAGGAAGGAGAGGAAGTGAGAGGAAGGGTCACAAGTTCAAGCCCAGCCTGGCTGGGTAACTTAGTGACTTAGCAAGACTATGTCTCAAAGTAAAGTAAAATAAAATTTTAAAAAGGGCTTGGAATGTAGCGCAGTGTGAAGGCCCTGAGTTCAATCTCCAGAATTTCAAAGAAAAAAAAAAAAAAAAAAAGGAGGAGAGGAGAGAACACATGGGTTTTGAACCATGTTCACGTGCCTCTACTGGGCAAGCAATTTGATTATTCTGATTGCTCTGTTAAATGAGCAGAGTAGTAGGAATTCTATTTCCCTCCCAGGGCTACTATGAGAGCCAAGTAAGATGATGCTTATAAATATGGTTTGAACACTCTAAGTGCTGGCCATCTACATGCTGTCTAGTGTTGCTATGCTACTGACATTAGCAGTCTTGTCTCCGCACCTTGGGGACAGAGACCACCTTTAGTGCTTTTTCTTTATTTACCTCCAGTGATGATTTTATAATAGATGTTTAGGGCATTTCTAGTTTTACATTATCATTTACATTGTACTTCATAGTTGCCAAAACACTTCCACATGCATGTCCATGGTGTACCTCCATTTTTATGTGCCAGAAGTCTGAGATTTTTGAAAGGCACAGTGACTTTCTTAAGGCTACATGGTTGGTGGAATTGTTGGAATCGCCACGCAGGCCTGCAGATTTCTTGTAAAGCTCTACACTGTGATTATATCTTTTTTTTTCTTTTTTGCAATCTAGGTGCTAGCAAAGAAGTACTTTATTTTAGGCAGTTCATGCAGTTCCAATTATAGAAGGAACTTGACTTTGTAAACCATGTAAGTCCTCTGGAAGTGACATTATCCATTCTTTACAGTTGACTGCACCTGTGTCTTTGACAGCTTTATTTTCCTTTCATTATAAAGGTAAGGGTAGTTAGTGCGTGGCACATATCTAGAGTGATGCATGGTCTGGCCTTCTCCATTTCAAGGCAGCCAATGCTTATTTTTTGTGATTGTGGATTGTCCAGTGTCTTTTTTGGGACATTCCTTTATTTTTTGCTGCCACTCACTTTTTGTGCATGTCACTCTGAGCTAAAATCATTTTTTCCATAATAGGGATTGAATCCAGGCCCTCGCCTATGCTAAACCCTTACTCTACCACTGTGCTATTTCCCCAGCCCCTGACTTAGAATTTGGATCAGAGTGCAGCTAAATGAGGGTGAGAACAAGGGACTGATTTTGATCATAAAATGTGATACTTTTAAATCATAGCAAAACTATATTAGAGAAGTGGTTGAAGTTATTGGAAAAAATACATTTTCAAATCATCAGAGTATTTTCCCATCTATATCCCCTTGGTCCTAACTAGGACTGATTGGGTCATCTAAATTAATTCCAAGCTAAAGTAAACAGTCAATAAAAATCACTGTATCCTAACTATTGTAATTAAAATCTGAATTTAGGTCAGAACGTACTCTTGAGTCATCCAGAGTTTGAGTAGGAATAAGGGTAATGGTGATGTAGTGGGCTACTGACAAGACCCTAGTATAGTTCTCATCAATTTCTATAATGATTTTGACATTTTATCAAAGCTCAGAGGAAAATTGAGCAATTATTTATTTGACTTTAAAAATCACAGGGTGTCAAGATGTACTCAAGTGGCTACATATGACATGTTTTGAAAGAGGAGAACTGCAGTGGATGCATCCCAACTAAGATTAGAGCAAGTGTCAGTATGTCAGTTGGAGAGTGACAGGTCTTACACAGGGCACTTAAGGTTAATGAGCGATATTTCATTGTCCAGAGTGACCAGAAAACTTCAAAACTGTGAGCTCCTCTCAGAAAAGAGCTACTTAAAACAAGAGTCTAGAGAAGTTGATATAGTTAAAGAAGCAGTGACACTGTAGCACAAACATATTAATAATAATAATGTAATTTTTATTTATTGAATACATACTATGTGTCCAACACTGTACATTGAAGCATTTACCTATATTATCTCATTCACCCTCAGACCACTATAATAAGATTATTCCATTTACTGCTGAGCAAATAAAGCCTTGGAGAGTGTCAAGTTGGGATTGGTACCCTGTCTATCACATCCCTGAGCGAAAACTTTTAACCTGTCACCTATTACATGGGTCAGGTATCAGGAATATACAATTTCTTTCTGTAGGACCATGGGTATTTCTCCATCTGTAATATGAGAGAACTTGGCTGAGTTTTGGTGGCTCTAAATTCTTTTAAGAAAACAATAGTATACAGACTCTTTGAATGAGGTAAAGTGCTGCAGAGAAGTGTGTGTGTATGTGTTGCTGATGTGAAAGGGGTGCCGGCCGGACTGGAATTGAGAGCTTCTATGGGCACTCTTTGTGGTGTGAGCCCCTCTCTTTATTTCTGGCCAGCTTCCACCTTTCTCATAAGCCCTCTTGGTTATCCAAAGGAGAGAAAGAGGAGAGGAGGCTCTCCTTTACCACTCTCTGCCCTTTCCCACACTGGCTTCCGAAGGGATGTAGAGCCAGTGGGCTGAATGTGAAGCAGTGTAGACAAGCAGGAAGAACAATACTGAGAATCAAGAGACCTCACTTGACAAATACTGACTTAGAGGCAAAAATTTCTTTTCTTTTTTCCCACTATTAACAAAATTTCAGTGTAATTTCAATGCATTATGTAATACACATTTAATATTTAATTTTGTAAAAAACTAGATTATATATGTAAAAATAAAAAAAAAAGCACCCACAATCTCACTGCTTAGAGAACAGCCTGTTATTTTAGCATATACCTTACAGACTCTCAATGTCCAGAAAAAATATTACCAGGCTATTGTTGCAGCTCTGTAATCTTGCCTTCTTATTTGAGAAGAACTTTCCAATCATTCTTATGACAATACGGGAGGGTTCTGAGTGCCAGAGGAACTCATACTTAAGTATGTCCTTAATATTTTAATCTGGAATACTTTTTATCTATACAAATAACAGATTCTGCCGTAGGGTATTCCTATTAGTGGTTTCCAAAGAAATGTATGTGACATATTCCAGAAGCATTTTCTTTCTCATTCAAATATTTTCACAATGACTTTCTGTTTCTCAGCACCTTTGAAGATGGGGAATTAATCTTAATTTTTCAGATTGCTCATTTATATGGTGATTGCTTGAAATTAATAATCTAAACTGAACATGCAAAAGAACCATTTTTATGTCACACGTCTCTTGACCCATGATTGGCAGCTCAGTATTTACTCACCAATGATCTGGACTGATAATGCTTTCGAATCAGTTAGTGACTGATTTACGTAGATGTATTTTTCATCACATCCATGAAAAGGAAATTCTTGCAGAAGGCACTCTGAATTACACTTTTTAAATGCATCTCACTTTGTCTTCGGAGAGATTTTTTAGAAAGTAATTGGTGTTATTTTCTGTAGCTATTGTTCTCTAAGGTGAATTTCTTTAATTTTAAGGATGTCTTTGGTCTTTTCAAGGTCAGACTAATTTTAAAATATAATTTCTCTGAATATCATATTTTAGTGTTCTGAGAAAGGCAGGATTAACACTCCTGAGGGGCAAAGATTTCTGAAACCCTTTCTGATGGAAACTATAGTTCACAAAGATCAAAGTCCCCTCCTGATCTGTTACTTTCTTTGAAAAGCTTAAAAGCACATTGTTCCTCCCCTGAGTATATTCCCTAGAGAAATTCTTGCACAGAAGATGTGTACCAGAGTGTTCATTTTATCATTACAAGTGATGGCAAAAATTTGTAAGTAGTCTAAGTGTTACATCAATGGGAGACACATATAAATTAGGTATATTCACACCTAATTATCAGATGAATTATCACATCTGTCAGCATGGGTGAATCTCCAAAGTGTCTAGCAAAAAAATGGTGAATGGCGTTGCACTGTGTGGGAACGAAGAGAAACTCATCCGTCCTCCCACCCCACTGTCACTGGGGTCAAACTACCAACTGCTAGCTGGATCTGCACCTTGGTTTTCCTCAGCATAGGGTGGGAGAGGTGATGGCCAAATGACCATCCTGATTGAGGATGAGACCAACACCCTAGAGGAGAGTTTCACTCCAGGACTGAAGGGTTACTGTACCGCAGAGACCAGGTGAGAGATGGCCATAAGACACAGACTCAGAAAGTATGAGGGCTCCACATAGATCCCCTGAGATTCTGTGAGAAGCTCAAGCTCAGGCCAAGAAGGTCACAGGGCCTGCATGCTGTAGTGAGAGGCCAGGTTCAGTGGGTGTAACCTTCTGAGGAGGATGGATCTGAAGGTGACAACGTTGAGCCAGTGATCTGCTTAAACTCCTGCACTGCCACATACATCCAGTGGAGACCAGTGGTCTGATTTACTATAGGTCAATATCTGGGTTTCTAAAGCGTTACACTAAAATATAGATTGCTTTGCTTTGGTTAAGGGTGGCTCATGAGTGGTTCTTAGTGTTTGTCAGTGTCCAGTTTATATTTGACACTATTGTTGCTGCTGATTTTACTGCAACAGCCAAGGTGACACAGTTGTTGCTGTTAGTTGATTTTTCTCTGTATACCAACTTCTGGATTGCCGAGTGTCATAAACAATATTGTGGCCCATTCCTGAAGAACTGGGTACTGGGCCAAATAAGCTGTAGTATCCTCTTCCAAATAAATGGAGATAGCTGGATCCTGGGACAGAATTAGAGGCCGGTGGTTAGCCATGCTCAGAGGATAGCTCTGCAACAAATATTCAACCAGCAAACACCAGCACAGGAAAAAAAAAAAGAACAAAAAAATTGAAACACGAGAAGAAAGCAGCAAAATGCCTCCAAAAACTTCCAGCGCCCTCAAAGCTGATCCACAGAGATTGAGTGGAAGGAAATCCAAGGCCACACAGCAGAAATGCCTGAAAGGATATCGGTAGAGGAAACAAAATAGATCATTAAGGTGCTTACCAAATTCAAAGAGGACGTAACTAAACAGATAATGATCCTGATGAAACAAATGATAAGTGAATCTAGATAAGACACTAATAAAATTATAGTAAAGTTAAAGAGATGCTAAATAAGGACATCCAACACAGAAAAGAATTGGAGTCCATAAAACAGTTCAAAAACAGAAATACAGGAGATTAAAATTATGACTGAATGTGTGAGCAGCAGGACTGAGTGATGTGAGGACAGAATATCAGATATAGAAGATAGGGGCATGGTTGGTGATAAATTAATGAGAGCTGCCTTAAAAACAACAAGAGAACCTGAGAAATGGGTCCAGTAGCTGCTAAATGATGCACATAAGACTAAGCAAAACTAATTAAGAGTAATTGCTATTAGTAAAAAATCAGAAGACAACCCCAAAGGAATAAAAAGCCTGTTTGCAGAAGTAATAGCAGAAAACCTTCCAGACACGGAGAAACAATTTAACATACAGATAAATGAGTCATATGGGACTTCAAATAGCCTTGATCAGAAAAACAAAACACTCCGCTTGACACGGTAATTAAAATACCAGAATTCCAACATAAGAACAGAATCTTAAAAGCTGTTGGAGAACAGCAGTGAATAATTTCTAAAGGAAAACCCATCAGAATTGCAGAAGACTTCTCAATACAAACTTTAAAGGAAAAGAGAGATTGGAAATAGGTGCTTGAATCCTGAAAGAAAACAGTTTCCAACACAGACTGATGTAAAAGCCCTCAACAGTAGCTGCATTACCTCCTCAACACTAGATTGCCTTGAAATTTGTTCTGCTAGATCAATTAGCCTGCTGCCTTTAATCTCAGCCTCCTACAATATCTCTGGACATGAACCAAATGCAGAACAAATTTTCTGCCACAGCATAGTACACATGGCTTGGAGTCCAACTGCCAATGTAGCCCTTGTTCCCACTTGAAACATCTTGAACCTGGTCTTTACTGGCTGATTTTCATCAGCATTCTGGTCTTCTGAGCTCTGACCAGAATCTCCCATTAAGCTCAGCTCACAGCATTCTAGGGCTGTTTCTCCGGTTGGAATCTCCAAAACTTTTCAAAATTTTCCCATAAGCCAGTTCCAAAGGCTTCTGAACGATATGGCCAGGTAGTGTCACAGCAATAACCTCAATTCTCTGGTAACAAAGTCTGTCTTAGTTACTTTCGTGTTGCTAGGACAAGATACGCAGCACCCACAAGTTACAGGAGGAAAGGTTTGCTTTACCTCCCAGTTTGTAGAGGTTTCAGTCCACAGTCCACTGACTCCAAGGCAGGGCAGCATGGCAGAGGGGCACTGCACAAGAGAAACAGTTTATGGCATAGCAGGGAGGAAGCAGCACCATCAAGGGAGGAGGAGGGATATATTTATGCACTCTTCCAGGCCTTGCTCACAGTCCCTGCCAGGTTTCACCTCCCAAACGTCACACCCAGCTATAATCACATCAGTGGGCTAAACCAGTATCACACACTCATGATCCAGTCACCTGTCAAAAGCCCCACCCATGAGCACGTGAGACTTTGCAGGGACATCTAGATATTAGCCATAACACTTAGATACATATGAATTATCAACGTTGAACCAGAAAATTAATAAAAAACCATAAAATTCGGAGCAATCCAATAACAGGCAATGAAATTGAAGTAGTAATCAAAGACCTATCAAACTAAGAAAAGCCCAAGACTTGATGGATTCACTGCCAAATGCTTGAACTTCGGGGAAGAACTAACACCAATATTCCTCAAAATCTTTAATGAAATTGAGAGGGAAGGCATATTCCCAATATCATTCTTGGAAGCTAGGAGTACTCTGACCCTAAAATCAGACAAGGATCCTGGTTTTGTCTGGATCCTTGTCTGGATTCAAAAAAGAGAACTACATGCTAATCTCTGTAATGAACATAAATGTAGAAATCCTCAGCAAGATACTGGCAACAGAATGCAATAAATCATCGAAAAGATCATGCCATTATGATCATACCATCATACCATGACCAAGGAGGCTTCATCCTAGATTTGCAAGTATGATTCAACATACTCACCTCAATAAATGTAATCTATCACATAAACAGAAGAAAGGCCAAAAATGACATGATCATCTCAATGTATTCAGAAAAAGCCTTTGACAGAATCCAACATTCATTCATGAGAAAACCCTGAGGAAAATAGGTGCAAAAAGACCATATCTGAATCTGATAAAAGCCACTCATGATCACCCTCCTGACAGCACCATATTAAACAGGAAAAAACTGAAAGCTCTCGCTCTAAAGCCAGGAACAAATCAAGGATGTCCACTGTCACCATCATTTTTCTTTTTTATTTATTTATTTATTTATTTATTTATTTATTTATTTATTTATTTGTGGTGCTGGGAATCGAACTCAGGGCCTTGTGCTTGCAAGGCAAGCACTCTAATCACTGAGCTAAATCCCCAGCCCCTCACCATCATTTTTCAATATAGTCTTTGATAAAGTAGCCAGAGCAATCAGGCAAGAGAAAGAAATCAAAGAGATACATATAGGAAAGGACAAATTCAAAATACCATTATTTGCAGATGACATGGCCCTCTACTTACAAGACCCAATAAACCCCTCCAAAAGACTCTTAGAATTGAGCAAATTCAACAACACAGCAGGATAAAAAATAAGCACCCAGAATAGCACGGCTATACACTAATCGTGAACTCACTGAGATAGAAATTAGGAAAACAATACCATTCACAATAGCATCAAGAAAAATTAAATGCTTAGGAATTAACCTAACCAAGGAAGTGAAACACCTCTACAATGAAAATCACATCATTCTGAAAAAGAAAATCGTGGCTGACATCAAAAAATAGAAAGACATATTTGGTTCCTAGATAGGCAGAACCAATATAACCAAAATGGCTATACTTCTGAAACTGATATATAGATTTAATGCAATTCCAAGCAAAAACCAACAACATTTATCACAGCTCTAGAGAAAAATATTCTAAAATTCATATGGAACCAGCGGAGACCCAGAATAGCAAAAGCAATCCTGGGTAACAAAAGCAAAGCAGGAGTTATCACAATCCCCAATTTGACATTATACTACAAAGTAACTGTGATTAAAACAGCATGGTATTGGCACAAAAACAGAGATGTGGATCAACAGAACAGAATAGAGGAAGCCAAAATAAACCCAGGTACATTCGACTCTTTAAAATTTGACAAAGGGGACAAAATAAACAGAAAAAAAAAACTCTTTAATAAATGGTGTCAGGAAATTGGACATACACATGCCAAAGAGTGAGTCTAGACCCATGTAACTCACTTTGTACTATACTAAACTACAATCAAATGAATCAAAGATCAAAATGTTAAAACAGGGGGCTGGGGATTTAGCTCAGTGATTAGAGTGCTTGCCTTGCAAGCACAAGGCCCTGAGTTCGATCCCCGGCACCAAAAAAAAAAAAGTTAGAACAGAAACAGTTAATCTCCTGCAACATAAAATTGGTAAGACTCTTGAAGACATATGCATAGGCAAGGACTTTCTGAACAGACCTCCAGTGGCACAAGAAATAATACCAAGAATTGACAAATGGCATCATATCAAATTAAAAATGCTTCTGTCTAGCAAAGAAAACAACCAAGAGCATAAAGAGACACCTTGAAGAATGGGAAAGCAATTTTGACAGCTATTCCTCAGACAGAGGACTATATATAGAATATATAAGGAATTCAAAAAAATTATACTCTTCCAGAGTAAAAGACCCAATCAAAAAATGGGCAACTGAAACGAATAGAAATATCTCAGAAGTACAAATGGCCAATAAATATATGAAAAAATGTTGAACATGGCTAGACACTAGAGAAATGCAAACTAAACCAACACTGAGATACCATCTTACTGCAGAAATAATGGCTATCATCAAGAAAAAAGATAAGTACAAAACCTGGTGAGGATGTGAGGGAAAGAAATTCTTCTACATTGTTGGTGGGAATGTAAACTAGTATAACCACTGTGGGAATTGGTGTGGAGACTCCTCAAAACCTAAACATAGAAATTCCATTTTGCCCTGTTATTCCTCTTCTAGATATCGTCCCCAAAGACTTAAAGTTATCATAGTACAGGGATACACTCATACCCCTCCTTAAAGCAGCGAAATTTATAATAGCTAAACCTTGGAAACAGCCTCTAAGCCCATCAACAGATGAATGGATAAAGAAAATGTGATATTTATATGCAATGGAGTACTACTCTTCCATAAAGAAAGATACACTTGAGGCATTCACAGGTAGATGGATGCAACTTGAGACCATAATGCTATGTGAAATAATTCAGACACATAAATTTAAATATGGTTTAAACGTGGGGTTCTCTTATATGAGAAACTCAAGAGAAGGAGAGGGGGAGGGAAGGAGGGAGGGGGAAGAGGAAGAGAGGGCAAAATAGAAGGTAGATAAACAGGAAGTAGGGAGATCTTTTTCAAATGAATGGAGTAACAAGAGATGGAGGAAGTAGGGAGGATTATGAGGGAAAGAGGATAAAAATGAATTGAAGAGAAAATGATGAAAATTAAAGTTTTACAAATGGAAAGGGGACAAAGAGTTGGAAGGAGTGCGGGGGGAGGGGTAAGGAATAAAAAAAGAATTAATGTGTATTATGTATGTGTATCAATTCCCCATGATAAATGTAATCATTTTGTACTGCAAGCATGTACTAATAAGAAGAAAGTTTAGCAAAACTGTGAAACAATGTTGTTCGTTTCACTCACTGTTTTCTTTGGAAAACTATAAATGATTTTAATAAAATATATTGCTTATGTTAAAAAATTGATGAATGATACATACATATGGTAGGATAACTTTTACAGGCAGTTCTACACCATGCAAAATGTACCTGCTCAGATAAGCTATATTAGGCTGCCTTCGCAAAGCCTCACAAATCTCAGTGGCTGAATGTCACAATGTGTCCAGCACAGATAATGTGGAAACTTGTGATCACGGTCATTCAGAGGCCCAAGTTGATGTAGGCTTCATCTTATCACATGTCTCACTGATCACCCTGCCAACAAGAAGCAGGTAAAATAACTTGCATGTTAGCTTTTAAAGCTTCTGCACAGAAGTGCGGCACATTTCATTTTCATGCATATTTCATTGTTCAAAGCAGGTCATATAGTCATGCTGATCTTTTAAGAGAACCAATACTTTTAGTTTTACCATGTGATTTGAAAGGAGAATCACCTCAAATATTTGGTGAAGAACTCCTTGCAACTACCAGACTAAATAATACTCTATAGTGCATATCTATCTATCTATCTATCTATCTATCTATCTATCTATCTATCATCTTGTATATGAAGTAAAAGTATACAGATATTAATAGAAATATTGAACACAAAATTTAAATTAATGATAACTTTGTTGGAGGAAGGAGAGAGCAGAGTGGAAAGGAGGAGGAGGCTAGACAAATGCTTCCTTTCACTTCAGTTAACTCTTTAATTTGTTACACTCCACTCTCTGCTTGGAGAGGCTAAATTGTAGGGACTCTGAAGGGGTAACCTATGTCCTCCAGCTTCATGTTGGGTTCACACAAGAGGGAAACAAGAATGAGGTCAAAGAATGAGAGAAAAGCGAGGGAGAAAAGTATTTGCCTGCTTCCCTCTCCATGACTTCAGGCAAAATGCTTGTGTCCCTTGGCCAAAGGTCTCTGCTGTTTTCAAGGTGGCTAATTCTGTATGATTCTTCTTTGGATTTCAGGTGTCTCTGTCTTTTCTATCACTTTGATGCTACAGGTAACAGCTTTGTTGCTTACCGGCTCCGAGTTTCTGACGTACTTGTGGTTCACTTATATACATACCTTTTTAAAGAGAAATAGTCCCTTTTTAACGAGACTCTCATGGAATGATCCTATACTGAGAGTGTCACCATATTTCTTGCTGGGAGCTGTGTGGGTAAATATAAATGAGGTTTCATTTATATCTCTAATGTTTTAGGTCGTATGCTGGGTTGTGGACGCAGAGCTAGTCAATATAACAATCTCTATGTTCTCTGTATACACAATTTCATAAAGATAAACTACAGAAAATGTCAAAACACTATAACCATCACAATTTGCCCTTCTAAAAACTTTAAATTATCTTCAAAACTTATTTTTCTGACAATTGCATGGTGTTTAAAGTTGGATCTTGCTCCTTTTATCTTTGGAATTTTTCTGGATTTGTAAGTTTTCAAGATGGAGTATATTTTTTCACATTTACAGTGTTAAATTTGATGACAGTACCAAGTAAAACAAATTTTGAATCCAGTTAGAAATGTGATATATAATCTGATCATAGTTTCATGATTAAAATGTGTAATAAAAATTCTGTTAGGTCACCTCTGAGTGGTTTTTTTGTTTGTCTATGAAACATATGATACTTGCAGAATATGTAAAGCTCAGGACTTATAGGTAATATATTAGTCAGCTTTTCATTATTCTAACCAAATACCCAAAGCAATTAACTTATAATTTTGGCTCATGGTTTTGGAAATTCCAGGCAGAGATCTAGTGGTAACTGGTGAGGGCAGCACATCACAGGGAGAGCTCATGTCAGAACACAACCACTTGCATCATGAACCAGGAGGCAAAGAGGAAGAGGAAGAGATCAAAGTTTCACTGTACCCTTCACAAGCAATGCCCCAAAGATCTGAAGACCTGTCACAAAGCCCTACCTCCTAAAGGCTCTCAGCATCTCTGAATAGCACTGCCCTGAGCACCACGCTCTTGACACATGGATTGTTGGGGGGGAGGCGCTAACCATATTCAAAGCCTAGCAGCGAAGTATGTCTCTGTGTGCCTGTGTAACTCTTTTCCCACCAGTTGAGTTACATGTTTACCATGAATCATTTGTATCTGTACGCAAAACTTTTAAAATGCTAGTTAAGCTTGATATCAAAATTATTTGTCTAATTAAATATCATGGAACCAATGAGATATAACTGTAAAAAGAAAGATTTTTCTCCAGTTGGAAAGCTCAATTAAAGTCTTGAAAATATGTAATAAAGGCAAAACTCTATAAAACCTGCATTAATTATGTGTGAACAAGAAAATGAAAAGTTGGAAACTCAATTATAAAAATTAGGGCTGGGGATTTAGCTCAGTGATTAGAGTGCTTGCCTCGCAAGCACAAGGCCCTGAGTTCGATCCCCGGCACCACAAAAAAAAAAAAAAAAAATTACAAGGTGTTTCTCTCAGACTTATTGGTAAGGTTTGCAAAGAGTTGTTGCAATTCAAAGAAAACATAACCTACAATATGGTGTATTTTCTATGAGTGTGATTTCATAAGAACGATCACCAGAACCAATTACTGGACACATCTTGAAGAAAAGATCTTGGATTCATACCAAAATTGTGGCAACAGAATGTACAATTTGATGTTTTACATTAAAAATAAAGGGAAACTGCAAAACTCTGAATGAAAGAAATCAGAGAAGACCTTTGTGATTAAATAGCCACATGAATGGATAGGAAGACTTAACATTGTCTAAATATTAGTTCTTCCTAATTTGATCTGTAATTCAATGCCATGGTAAACAAAATCTTAGAAAGTTACTTTGTGAATTTTGAAAAACTTATTCTATAGTTTATGTGGAAAGACAGACGACCTAGCATTACCAACACAATACTGAAAGAGGACAAAGTCGAAACTTATGACTCACTCTAAAACCACATAATTAACACAGTGTAATATTGGGAAAAGAGTAGAAAACGGTTCAGTGCAGCAGAATAGAAAGCCCAAAAACAGACCCGCACAAATACAGTCAATTGGTCTCTGACAAATACTTCAATACAGTGGAGGAAAGGTAGGCTTTTCAACAAATGGTGCTGGAACAAGGGGCTATCCACATATAAAAATGGGAATTCTGATATGGACATTACACCCTTCACAAAACTCAGTGTGAAATGGATACGAATTTAAACTTAAAAGCCAAAACTATAAGACTTCTAGAAGATAACACGGACAATGACCTGGGATTTGACGATTACTTTTTAGAGATTACACCAAGGGCATGATCCATGAAAGAGAGAACTGATAAGCAAAACTATTTTAACACTTGTGTGTTTGCAAGACACAACATCAAGAGAATAAATTGACAAGCTTTAGACTGAAAGAAAATATTTTCAAAACAAATATCTGATGAAAGATTTTTTTCCCCCAAAATGTGCACAGGACACTTAAAACTATAAAATAAGAAAACAAAACACTCAATTAAAAAATGGGCCAAAACCTTAACAGGTACTTCACCATACAAGACATACAAATGGGAAGTAAGCATAAGAAAAGATTCCACATCCTGTGTCATCAGGGAAATGCAAATTAAAGGACGATAAGACACAATTACACACCTGTTAGAATAGCTCAAATCCAGACTGCTAAAAACAACTAATGCCGATTAAGCTGTGGAGCTCTCTTTCACTGCTGGTGGGGGTGCAAAAAGGTACCATTTTCTGTTACTAATAACTGAATTGTACAGAGTGGGTAACTTTATAAAGAAAAGAGATTTATTTTGGTTTATTACGTCCACACACAAATCTACACATGGATATTTATAGCAACTTTATTCATAATTGCCAAACTTAGAAGCCACCAAGATGTCCTTCAGTAGGTTAATGGGTAAACAAACTGTGGTACATCCTGTCAATGGACTATTACTCAGAGATAAAATGAACTACCAAGCCATGTAAATGTATGGAGCTAATATACTAAGTAGAAGAAGCCAATCTGAAAAGAGTACATATTTTATGATGCAAACTAATGACAGCTGGAAAAATAAAGCTATTGAGGCAGTAAAAAGATAGATGGTGGTTAGGGCCTAAGAGGGAGGGAAGGATGAATCAGCAGAAGGCAGTGTTTTAGAGCAATGAAACCTACATGACCTTACACATTTGTTCAAACCCATAGACTATACAACAAGAATGAGCCCTATGTAAACTATTGATTTGAGTAACACTAATG
>PVJO010011211.1:0-60715 GCA_004026905.1 Hystrix cristata
AGGTTCATTCATCATTTTCCATATTTTCCCTTTCCCCTCTCTTTCCCCTGTTGCCTTTCTGCTTTTCCCCTTCTTTCTTTCTAGTACTTCTCTCCTCTGCTCACCATCCTCCTTTTATATAATATCTATTACACCTCTTTGTCCTTATTTACAATTATGGTCTCTCATATCAGAGAAACAATTCGATGCGTGCTCATGATTTTCATGACCCACATGAAAATCTAGTGCTTCCAGGAAGCCTTTTCTCCTAACCGAGAGCAATCAAATTGTCCCCAATTCTGAACTCCCTCCAAATTGATGAAATTGTAGTATATTTTGCAGGTTTGTTTTATGTCCTAGTATTGATTTAATTGTAATCTGAGCCATATTTTCTTAGCAAATAAATGTAGGCATCTGACATTAAATTTGAGTTTTCCTGGCACAGAAATCATTGTTATCATTAAATATTGCAAATCTCATCATATGAATGGATTAACGTGTCGTTTGATGAAGGAGAGAACTAATTTAAGAGATGCCAGTTATCGCAACTCTCTCTGGGCTTCAAGTTCAGCAGATGTAATTATTAACTCTAATAAATGTCCTTACAATTGCATTTATGGCTATATCCAGAGGAGTTTAACACATTACTTAGTAAAGTATGTTAAAGAAGTTTAATAAGAGGCTTCATAGAGTCTACTGAGACCGTTAGTGAGATCAAGATGAGTAATTTTACGCACTTCTGTTGTTTTCCCAATCTTCAGTGCCTAATTGCTAAAGCAAAATAACTTCTAAATTTGGAAAAAAATTTCCTACTTTTAAATGCATAATAATCAAGATCCCCCTGCTTCATTTACTGGAGCTTTATTTGTGATAAGTAGTTTCTAGAAAAGCTATCTTTCTGTCATTTAATCAAGCATGTTTTCATTATTAAACTAAATTGTTTATAAACTAAATAAGAGTCCAGAGTCCACATTTTCTGGTGCTGTGGTATCAGTGTCATCAGACAGAGGAATGTAAGCCATATTCCCTTTAAACATCTTTAACGTTAATAACTATACCCTGCCGCAGAGCGATCGAGGGGTAGGTCGGAGGGAGAAGCGTGTTGAAGGACTCGGAGTCCAAACTGAAATTTGGTTAGAGGGTGGCTGGTATCTGAGAAGGAACTCGGAGACCAGGTCCCAGCTACTCTGTGTTTTTATTAGCAATGTGATGCAAATACAATTTCAGGAAAAATATGAAGGTGATCATTAATTTCTGAGTAAGTATGTTAAGCTATCTCTAAGTACCGGACAGTTCAAAAGCAACATGTAACCTCTGAGTTAATAAGAAACATATAAGTATAGCATGTATACTTATGACCCAGTTTGCTGAGTCAGTTGGGTATATGATTCCTGGAGTTGTGAATCTCCAACAATACCCCATTTTTATTCCCTTCAGGAATTTAAGCAGAAGCTGGGTGTGATGGCACAGCCTGTAATCCCAACACTCTGGGAGGCTGAGGCAGGAGGATTGCAAGTTGAAGTCCAGCCTGGGCAATTTAGTGACTTAGCAAGAGCTTGTCTCAAAATAAAAAAGGGCTGGGAATGTAGCTAACAAGAAATAGGGAGAAAGATCTTTTGGAAAAGGGAAGAAAGGGGACCAAGAGATGGAAGGAGTGGGGAAGGAGGGAGGGGAAAGGGATGAAAAAAGAATTAAGGTGTATTACATGCACATACCAACTCTTTATAAAGAATGTAATCATTATGTACTTCAAACACGTACCAGGAAAAATAAAAATTCTAAAAATTAAATTAAAAAATTAAAAATTAAAAGACAAATTCTACTGGGCAAGCCAGTCATTTTTCCAATCTACCACACCTACACATAGATCACAGCAGCTCTTATCCAAATTTACAGTACCGGAAAAAAAAGGGAGGTCAGTTTAGTGATCTATTTGCTACTCTGTACTGGGCACTGTAGCTGGAATTGGTATTACAAAAATATATAAGATAATCTTATAGTCTGATATCGGGAAAAATTAAATAAATTAATATATTATTAAAATAAGTAAAATAAAACAGTGTAAGTTCACCCACAGATACTTTATTGAGGTGGCAGAGAAATAAAACTGATGAACTCTTTCACCTCTTTGACCATAGATTTCATAGCTGTTTAATGTTTTATTGTAATCAAATTTCCTTTTGATTCTGACATGAAGACAGAGCTTACTGAAACTCCCCAAGCCCAGCTGCATAAAAATGCAGGCTCTCTGGAAGCAAAACTAAATGTAAACCCTGTCAGGCTGGCAGACAGTAATTTGGCTCTTCTGTTTCTCCGTTACATTCAGTAGTCATCTAGGCCAACCTAAATGTATCGTGTGCCCATAAGTACTAGCTATTTTGCTGGTGACATGCTAGGAACTGGGGATTCCTAACAAAGATGACTAAAAAGTGGTGTCTACCTTCAAATAACGTATAGTTTAGTTCTACTTACATATGTCTGGAGATCAGACACCACTCTAGATGTCTGTAAAAGAAGAAATTCTGTACAGGAAAATGGTTATGTAAGTGACAGAAGCACTTAGATGCCAAACAGAAACTGTGGGACAGTGGCCCGAGGGACCAGTGGTGAGAAGGCAGAGGCTAGAACCACGGTAGAGGGTAGAGCCATAAAGACACAGTCACTCAGTTCTACCTTCCGCCTTTTTATCACTCTGTTACGTCCCGTTTCATTCATAGTGCTGGCAGGAAGCAGGGGAAAGGTGAGCACAGGCGAACTCACGCAGGCACCGGCGAGGCCTCCCCGGTGTTTCACTTAGGGAGTAATTCCGTTTTACATGTCAGAGTCAGCTATGGTGCAATACTGTATACTGTGCTCATGCTTTCTTTTGGTATTTGGTTTTCCTTGTTCTCTGAAGGTACTTAATTCGTGTTTTTCTGTGTGTTTCCCAAAGAACAGAAATAATCAGCCACGAGGCACCGAACAGTGTTGGAGATGCAAACACTCCCTTCAAAGCATATAACATATAAGAAAGCCCACTGTACATAACATAAACGCAAAGCTCCTCTGCTAGAAACATAACTTGGAAGCCTGGATTCTGCTCCGACCCACCCCAGTCCCTGCAGATTCCCACCTCTAGTCCATCTCAGGAGTTTACAGTCACATTGTGTGCAAACACGTACGCGCAATCTTCTTGTGCCTCTTCTGCTTTCTCTCGTGGGTAGACACACGGCGACACGTCGCATCTAGTGATACGACGTTAAAGGCAGCCTGGACGCACCTGTGTGAGACCCCAAGCAGAAGAGAGCTCTGAAGACGACGCACACATCTGCAGGTCCTGGCTGTGGAGACGTGCTGCTCGGTGAGCGCTGACCTAGCACAGCTTTGGCACAGGGAGGCGGGTTAATCTTTCCGGCTTGTGGCAGACAGCTCTTAAACTCCGAAATGGCACCGTTTATAAAACATAGCATAGAACTACTCCACTGGATTCTCTTCGTTAGTCAAGACTACAGAAGTTGAGTTACAGATGGAAAAATTGCCACTGTATTTCAAGTACTTTTCTCTCCGGGTACTCCACATCATTCTCAGGATCCTCTGCCTAGGAGGAGAACTAATTATGTTCTTTCTGTCCCTTTACAGTCCTGGCTCCACACCTTACACCGTCACGTGGAGCCGCAGGGAGCAGAGTAGCGGTAGACAGGCTGGGTGTTTGGAAACCGGACCGAAAAACAGTTCTCTGTGAAGCACAGCCCCGCCATCCTATATTTTGCGCTGTCCGGATGGATTGCTTAGACGTGCTTTATTTTCATTAAAAACAAAACTTCAGACGGTCACTGTTCACATCTCAAAACTCGATTTAACAAACGTATTCACCCTTTCAAGTAGTCAAGAAACGAGCGAAGAAATAGGGGAGACCGTTGCTCTCCGGACCACTCCAGGGGCAGAACCCGCCCGGACTCCGGGATCCGGGCGGGGACCGAGGGGCTCTGCGGAGCGCAGAGGAGCGCAGGCAGGGCCAGGCCCGAGGGCGGCATCCCTGCCGCACCTTCTCCGCCGCCGGGGACCCGGCCAAGGGGCCGCCGCCTCGGTCCTCCCCGCCCCCGGCCGGCCGGGCCATAAAGCGCGGCGGCGCGGCGGCGCCCGCGGGCAGAGCGCGCTCGGGACGCAGGACGCCCGCGGACGCCGAGGCAGCGCGGTCCCCGGAGCCCAGCGCGCAGCCATGCCGCGCCCGCGCCTCGCCGCCGCCGCCCTCCTGCTGCACCTGGTCCTGCAGCCGTGGCGGGGGAGCCAGGCTGCCCCGCAGGGTGAGTGCCCCGGGCGGGAGCGCGGAGTTCCAGCCCGCCGGCGAGGCGGCGGGGCCGGCTCCCGGAACAGCCGCTCGGAGGCGCGAGAGGCGGCGGCGCCCGGACGCAGGCGCCCCGCACGGCCCCGGCTGGCCGGCCTGCGACGCGCTCCCGCTCCCCCGGGAAGGGCCCGCGCAGCGGAGGCTCTTTGGGGGCCGGTTCCGCCTCTTGCGTCTTGAGATACAGGGGAAGAGCTGCAGAATGGATCTTTTTTTCATGAAAGAGTCAACGTTTGATAAATAGTTTGAAAAGACACCTAGGTGGTCCTCAAATCCCTCTGAAACAGGGCGGAAATAGACCCTGGGCAGAAAGCACTCACAGCGAAACAGTTTTTCTTGTGAAGCCCGAAAAGAAGAAAGGACTTAAGCTGGGAGAGATCCTAGAGCTCCGACTGGCCATCCGGTGGTAGTCTTCCTGTTTGAACTCGGTGCCTAGGTTGATTGATTACAGATTTAGGAAATAAAACACACAGTGTGAGTTAAAATTGTAGGTCCTTATGAAGCCAGAGCAAAGAGTGTATTCTCTGCACTCCCCTCACGGTACAGTGCAGTGACCGCCCGTTTAAACTTCATATTTCATCAAATAACTCATTTTGATTCCAGGCCAGGCAATCAGAATCATGGTTTGGGGGTACTGTGCTGCTACTCTCAGTGTGGGTTGAGATATTTTAAATGCAGTGGTTTGTAATGTGCATTGTTTCCTGTGCCTCTCAGAGGTAAGAAAAGAAAAATCTAAACACAATTTACAGGTTTCTTTTCGCAGAGGTTGTTTGGCAGGTTTGAAGAATGTTTTGGGTTATAGAAATTCCTGATATTTGACCATGCAACTTCAAGGTATGCCTTGGATACCGATTATGCTTCTTAGCCCTGGCAATTTGAGACTTCAAATTAGGATATACAACCTAAATTATCTAGTTAATTTAGGTGGAGTAGATGATCTGATTAGGTCAAGTTTCTGGTAGAGTCTTTTATTGAGTTATCTAGCTAGTCTGCAGTTATCAGCTCAAGTGGGTAATTTGCTTGTATCCTTTTCCCTCTGAGCCGCATTGCTAGTCTTAAATTAGTATGTATTCAGTTTACATACCATGATAGTGAGGCTCTTTGGTAGCAGTAATTTCACCTCTAACACTAGAGTGTGTGCTTGGATCCTGGTACTTTCACTAAAACATAATAACATTAATAGAAAATTGTAGTGTCTCATTTCCTTTTCAAAACCCTCTCTAAAGCCATCACTGACTAATCCCAACTCTGCTTCGTGGGAGAGCAGCAAATGGATCAGGTAAACTGCGCAGATTGAAATACTGCAAATCTGGCTTGAGTTAAATTATGGACCCGATCAAAGTCAAAGCGAGAATGAGGAGTACCATGAGATTAGCTCTGAATGCAGTCTGATTTCTTGAACAGATGTGTATCTGTTTTTCTAAAGATGTGTTTTCCTGATGGAACTTTTAAACACCTTGCCTTACCTCCCCTTTGTCCCCACTGGTGGAAATGAAAGTTTTCATTTCTCTGGAAATTAAAAAATCCATTCTCCCTTTTGAAATACAGTAGAGAGCTGTCTCCGTGGTGTGGGGATGTGGGGTGTTAGAGGTGCACAATGGATATTCTGCTTTCCAACACATCTAGTGGTAAACCCATTGATGTGTAAGGTCCTCTTGTATATGTGAAAGAAAGATTATTGATCTAGTTTGAAGGCAGATTGTCCTTTGAAAGAGTGTTCTTGAGTAATTAGGGTTTTCCTGTTTTTTCTATTCATTTTTTTGTTATTATGAAAACAATACCTGTTCATTGTAAAGCATCGTAAATAGAAATCGAATAAGCAAAAAGAAAAAAAGAGACTTAAGCAAACCAAAGATAGCTACTTTTATTTATTTATTTGTTATTTTTTAAAATTTTATTTTAGTGGTATAATTTAGATATACATAATGAAAACATTTATCATGGGGAATTTGTACCTGTACATGATATATCTTGCTGCTTATTTTTTTCCCATTCCCCTCCCCTCCCTTCAATCCCTCTTCACCTCCTTATTCACAAAAGTTTTGTTTCCATTTTTTCCCTTCTATTCTCTTTTTCTTGTCCCTCCCTTCCTTCCCCCTCCCCCCTCCCTTGTTCTCCTTCCCATTTGAACAATTTCTTTCCTTTTCCCAATATAATAAATTTTGGTACTTGTTTGCACTTTCAGTTTCTCACACCAAAGAAACAATGTGGTATTTAAAGACTACTTTTAATGTTAACTTGTTGTATTGTCTTTCATTTCAAATCTCTTTCTATGTAAATACGTCAAACAGAATCATGTTGCAGAGTTTTATCATCTTTCTTTTCACTTACTCTCTCATGAATGCCTTTTTATGTCTGTGTTTATCTGCATTTTAAAATAGATAGTGTTCTGGCTAGAATTACTCTACCTAGATGTATAATGTAGAACACTGAAGTGGTTTCCAGTATTTGATACTGTAAATGGTAATTTACTGAAAAATGGAAGTGTCACAGAATGTCTTGGCTTGGTTCTAGCCCTAACCCTAACCCTTTAACTTCTGTCAAGCCCTTTCTTCTTTCCCGAGGACCTTCTGTGTCTTTACGGCAAAGTATTATGCCAACCAGATATCCAGGATTTCCATCTCTTCCATTTAAAGTTTTACTGATTTCCTCCCCAAACAGAAATTCTAGACTTACCACGGATGACAAATATCCTTATAATGAAATCATTTATTGTATTATCCAGTATTTCCTTAGGATAAATTCCATAAGTAAAACTGATAGGTTAAAGGGCGTGTGTTTTTTTGGGCCTTTGGTGCTGTTATTTAAATTGTCTTCAAAATGTCTATACTAGTTTAAATCTTACCACATAGTATATGAGGGCCTGTTTCCCTGAACCCTCACCAGCAGATTACTATTGCATTAGTATGTTTTCAGACTGATGGTGAAAATAATATCCTAGTACGTTGCTTCATCATTAGGTAAGCTATCGATGTATATTTGTGTACCTGTTGGTCATTTGTAATTCTTTTTTCTATAAATCACCTTTTTGTGTTCTTTGCTCATTTTTCTACAAAGGTGCTTATCATCTTATTGATTGTAAAAGTTCTTTATAAATTATCAGTGCTCTCCTTTCAGGAACCAGATTATTGTATCCAGAAGACAATTCTGGGTGCTGAGGTTCATACAGATTATAAAATTGTTCAAACGATGTTTGTGTAAAGTAACAGAAAGTCTAAGTAGCTTTTGGTAAGTGTTGTTCAGATCTGGTGGCACTGGCAGCATTAGGTTTCAGCCTTCATAAGTTTTACAAAGCTGCTGGGAAAAATTGCTGCTCGCTTGATCAAAAACGACTTACACAAATACAAATGCAGATCTTAGCGCTTGTACACCAGCTCTAGCTTTCAGTATACAGCTGAGAAGTAGAAACTACATCATTTTGTTTGTTTCTACAATGGAATTTTTTTTCTTTTTTTTTTCTTTTTGAGACAGGATCTTGCTATGTAGTTCAGGCTGGCCTTGAACTCACTGTGTAACTCAGGCTGATCTCAAACTCATGACAATCCTCCTGCTTCAGCCTTACAGGTGCTGGAGTAACAGGCATCCGCCACCATGCCCGGCACAATGAGACATTTTTAAGCAGAAAAAATATTAGAAATTGTAAAGGCAAAAAGGGAAGACTCAAGTCTCACAAAGGTAGCAAATAATTTTGCCAACACTATGTCTACCACCACATCCATGCTTTCTCCCGCATTCCCCATCATTTATTGTTGATGGGAAAATGCTCTTGGCTCTGGACTAGGAGATATGTAGGGGCACTTGTGGCTGAAATCCACTTCCGGAGAGTGTGAGAAAAACAAGATGCCCTCACCTTTGCCCCTTGTGCTTGAATTCTTCCTACTAGGCATTTTCAGAGCCACTTGTTTAGCCAAATCCAATTTTGACTTTGCAAATTTAATCTTCTCTGAAAGGCTATAACTGGTGATGAATATTGCACTGTAATTCATCTGCTTCTGATGTCCAGCCGTTGCAAAAATGACAGTGAAGAGCTGATGAATTTGACCGTGTAAAAAATAATACAAGATTAGCGTATATTATTTTGTACCTTATTTTCAAATACCTTCCCAACTATGTTTGCTCCAAGGTTAATCTTTCCATTTAAACTTTCACCTGGCACACTGACTGCTTCTTTCTCCCCACTCTGCAGTCTTTGACCTCCTCCCGTCCTCCAGCCAGCGGCTGAACCCAGGCGCTCTGCTGCCCGTCCTCAGAGACCCCGCCCTGAGTGAGCTGTACCTGCTCTCCACCTTCAAGCTGCAGACTAAAAGCTCAGCCACCCTCTTCGGCCTCTACTCAACTGACAACAGCAAATATTTTGAATTTACTGTGATGGGACGCTTAAACAAAGGTAAGCAAAATCGTAGAAACAACTTTCATAAAATTCCCCTTCTCCTACTCTAGGATTTTGGAATTGTTGTGATGTTTCCTTTGGACAACGTTATTCTCACCTGTTGTTCTTCCATGTTTCCTGTATTCTTTTTTGCACGTTTGCCTGTATTCAGGCAGGGTATGGGAGAAAGAAGGAAGAATTGCTTGTGGCCAAGTTGTCTTTTGACATTGTCCCATCTCTGTGTTATTCTCAGTCTGGTTCTGGAGAAGACAAGACCCAGGACGATAAGTCATTGTCTCTGTCAGCTTGTGCTGCTGTAACAAAACACCTTTGAGTAGGTGGCGGACACAACAGACATTTATTTCTCACAGTTCTGGAGGTTGGGAAGTCTGAGGCCCAGGTGCTGGCAGGTGTAGCTCCTGTTAAGGGCCCACTTGCTGATTTGTGGACAGCAATCTTTTCATTGTTTCTTCACACAGGACAGAGAAAAAAACTCTCTCATGTCTCTTCTTAAAAGGGCATGGATCCCATCACAAAGGTCTCATTCTCAGCACTACGTTGCCCGGGCTGGGTTAGAACCTGCCATCCTCCTGCCTCAGCCTCCCAGAGTGCTGGGATTACAGGTGTGCACCGTTACGACTGACTCTAAACCTAATTACCTCCCAACTACCCCACCTCCAAATACCATCACACTGGGGAAGAGGACATCAGTATAAGAATTTGATGGGAAGGATACAAACATTCTGCCCATACCCCCCATACCACCCGTACCGTTCTTGTGCTTCTCTGGGGCCCTGTGGCTGAGCAGACCTAAGCCCCAGCTCTGTGAGCACCTTGCTGGCCTTGAGGGAGAAAGTCCTCCAGCAGTCAGCCAGAGCCAACAGCTCTTCTCTGCCTGCTTCATGTCACTTTGCACATTTCTTTTCCTCCATTTTCTGTCATCTGTTTTGGTGCTGCAGTGAGTTGCTCCAAACACTAAGAAATGACTCCCAAAGAAGAGGTCCCTATTCTTCATCCTCTTCCTTTCCACGCAACGCCGTGGGGCAACACCTGTTCCTGCTTACTGGGGAATGTGACAGATATGCGGCTGCCTCATGCATTTAATAAAACAGGAGGGTTAGTTCTTCTGCCTGGGTTTTATGTTTATTTCAGCTTGCTTTAAGAAAGTAGACACTTCCTATTACCTCAGAGTCCATCTTGGGTTTTACTCTTGATTGAATCCTTAGATCTGTAGGCTTAGGAGCTGAAAAAAATCCTAATTCTTAACTTTCCTAGGACTATAGGGTTAGAACGAAAAGGAGTGGGGCTTTTAACCCTTTTCAGGTCAAGTTCCAACACTCTCCTTCCCTCCTCTACCCACTTCCAAAGGCTGCTTCCTCAGCCTGTGCCTCCTGGTGCTCAGGTGTGATGTATCAGGTAATAGAGACTGGGGACGTGGTCATCTGTCCCTGATTGCTTGGCCCCATCCTCTGGCCTGCCGAGGTGATGGCCCAGCTCTCTGCTCTGAGTCAAACAGCCCCATTTGCCTCGCCTCTCTCCAAGGTGCTTCCTGTTTCAAAAGAACGCAGCTACTCAGTTGTGTGCTCAGCCCCACTCAGCAGCTTCTCATGTCTTAGACGCCTTGGGAAGGTACGTTCTGAGCTTACCGGCAGGAGGGTCCTCTGCAGAGCGACCGCTGTGCACCTGGCGTCTCAGCCTCACTGCATCTCACCTGCTGTGTCTAAACGGGCCAGTCCGTGTGACCCCGCTGTGCAGAGTCTGTGGTGCCAGAGAGCATGATGAAACCACGTCCCCTGAACTGATTCTTCTCATTTACTCCAGCTGGGCAAGAGCAACACTCGATATTCAGCAGGCAGATAAATCAGTGAGGGACTAGTTTCTCTGAAGAATCACCAGTAATGTGATGCAGCTGCAAATGCCAGCGATTGACGTTATAAGGGAGAAGATGAAAGGGTTGATGAGCACCCGCTGTGGTGGTTTGGACCTCAGATGTCTCCCCAGTGGCCTGTGGGCTGATGACGTGGTAGCCAGCCTGTGCCAGCATCTCACTGAGATGGTGAAATACTTAGGAGGTGGGATCTCCTTGGATGTAGTTAGGTCACGGGGGCATGCACGCCCCTGAAGTGGATACTGGGACCCCGGTTCTTTTCTCTTTTTCCTTTTGCTTTCTGGCTTCCATGAGGTGAGCAGCTTTGTTCCACTGCACGTTGCCCATCATGATGTTCTGCCTCACTGCAGGTCCAAGAGCAATGGAGCCAACTAACCATGAACTGAAACCTCTGAAACCCTGAGACAGAATAAACATGTCCTCTTTTTAAATTATTGATCTCAGCATTTTGTCATAGTGATGGAATGCTAACACACACACACCACCACCCTCTAATCTATCAGGAAGATGAATGGTTCGAAGAAAATAGGTGGTGGGGGGATAGCTCAGGAATGAGTCCTGGAAAAATCCAGAAATGAGAATTCTCAGAAAACAAAGGGGAATTTGTATAATAGCAAATCTGGGAGACTTAAAGAATGTGCATAGAGAAGTTGTTTCGCTGGAACAATGGGAAAAAAACTGATCTTGCCATCGCTGGCAAATCTGACAGTTCTGGGAAGGAGCATGGGCCCTTTGTGTTTGGAACAATAAAGAGAAATTAGGGGTCTCTCAGGTCCCTGAAAAAAAGGTGGCATGTTGTTTTGACTCCCCGTCAGGGAGTTGGGGTATGGTCCCCTTGATGGTGAGCGCCAGGGATCGTTCAGCTGGCTGAGGCTGTGCCGAGCTCCCTTCTTGTTGATTTGCCTGGAAAACGGTGAGGACAGCAATAGAAATCCAAATGCATCTCCTAGACTTAAACACCCAGATAAGAAATAAAACACCTCTTCCCTTTACTGGACTTCTGTGAGTCCGTGGTTTGGGAGAGGAAGGAGTGTGACTGCATAGAGGGTATCAAGGGACAAGATTAGGCTGTCTGGGCCCAGGCATGCTCCAGGAACAAACTGAAGTGTAGCTAATGAAAAAGGCAAGGAATGAGTTTGCCACTGAGAGCTGTCCTTCTACTCTCTCTCCCCAGGTCATCCCACCCATGGGCACCTCTTTACCACTCATAAAACATAATTTGGGGCAAGTTACCCCTGACCCAGAGACCTTGTGTGGCTTCTTATTCCAAACTGAATATGGTGGAAATGCTGGCAGGGCTACTACTGTAGGACCCCCAACCAGACTTTCCAGTTTGTCCCTGAGTCTGGCCCTCTGTGCTGTCTGCTTCAGGTGGAAGGACCAGCTATTGTTCCCCAGGTCTACTCATGTCATCTTCCCTTCTCCATCATTTTTCTCCTGCCCTCTACCCTCCCCAGCACATGCCCTGCACTGTCTCCTCATACCACTCAAACCCATCTCAAACATCTTCTAGTTATCCTTGTATGGCTCTCCCTCTCTCTCCTTCTCCTGCCTCTCTCTCTCTCTCTTTCTCTCTTTCTCTCTTTCCGACAGGGTCTCACTGTGTAGCCCACTGGCCTTGAACTCACAGTGATCCTCCTGCTTCAGCCTCCTAAGTGCTGGGATTATAAGCATGCACCACCACGGCTGGCTGGCTTTTTGTCTCTTAAGGAGGCCACTAATCTTAGTTGACCTTATACTTGAATTTCTTCCAGGGTCTTCTCTCTAGTAGATTGTGAGCTCCACTGAGTCAGAGATTTGGGTGTGCTATGGTACTGGGGTGTAGTGCAGCAGTACAGCCCAGTGCCTTGAGCACAGAAGTGGTTCATTAGTGGGTTGGATGGAATCCATGGAGGCAGAGAAGAGTAGACTCATTTGTTAAGGAATGCATACACCACTGTGGAAATTCTGGAATTACAGTGTCTGGTACATGGTAAGTGCTCAAAAGTTTCTATGAATGGATGTTGAAGACATTTTGCGTAAGGATATGAGAGCATACAGGTGGAGTTTTGGGGCATAAATGATCTGTCAAATAATAAGTAATGCAGGTGGTATAATCTTGATAGAAATAAGCATTCTACAGAAGCCACCTGGCAGGATATTGCTGACACTCTTCTAGTATCCATTGTGGAGAAAGCTTCCCGGTTAGTATTCTGGGTCTGAGTCTCAGCTGAAAATCTTAGTTGGTCACCATGAATACATCCTCAATCTCTCTTAGCCTGACTTATCATCTCTGAATCTGAATTATGAGTATATAAGGTGTAATAATCTTTAGGCTATGAGATTAAGCTAAAAATTCTAAATAGTGTAGGATGGATAGATAGGTAGATAGACAGGCAGATGGAAAGACAGATGTCTGCCATTTAAGTAACTGCCTTCCAAAGACAGACAAAGGCTTGTCTCATTGATAGCATCCTCTTTCAGAAAAAGGAAATGGGGAGAACTGCTTCTTTAGTGTTCATCTGATTGTCAACAAAGAACAAGTTGGTGATGTGGGAGGGAAGAAAACCCCAAGAAGTTGGTGTTGTGATAGAGGTTTGGCGAATTCCTGGCCTATGGATAGGACATGGCCAGTGGTTCAGAAAGGAGCTTCTGAAGCCCGTAGGCAAAAGAAAAACAATTCAAAGGAGATGGGAGAGTGTAGAAATTAAAATTCTGGACCCAATAATGAGGAGGGGGAAATCGAGGGGCCTCAAACATTAGGAACAACATTTACTGGTCCTTTATTGTATGCCAGGACTATGCTAAAGTCTCAACACTCATTTTCCCTTTTAACTTTCAAAATATTCCTGTGAACTCCCTTTGACTCAATTTGAAAGTGGTCATGTGCAGAAGATTGAAAGAATTTGAAAACTTGATACCAAACTGTAATAATTAGGACAGAGAAACTAAAACTGAATTGAGCCAAATTAGATTTTAGTGATTCACACATAAGATAGTAAAAGAGTTGCAAGATTAGCAAATGATTGAGATAAATCCTAGCTCTTTTGTTTCTACCTTGCCTGTCAAAGGAAATGCTCTTCACATGATCAGGAATAGTTAAAAGAAGGAAAAAGAAACAACCTAGATGAGAAGATAAGAGAAAACAATCTTTCTAGTGAGTTTGTTGTCTAGATCTGAGTGAATTATTTATTGGAATGCTCAGAAAAGAAATAGATACTGGAGCTACTGTAATATTTATGGAGAAGCGACCAGAGAAAAGAAAATGTGTCTCTTTTTATAAAAAGAGGAAAGATAGGTACTGATATCCACAGGCTAGTGACCTTCAGGACGAACCCCCAGCAGTTTGGATCATTATTCATGTATTTAAAGATTTCCTGTAAAAGAAGTATGAGATTTTTGAAGATAAAATGGGATTGCTACTGTAAGAATAAGTCACATTGAAATTTTTCTTTCAGCGAAGTTTCTAAGTTGGTCAAAAAGAAGCTTTAAACATAATATATCTCTACTTCAGAAAATAATTCTATGAACTCACACATACTTTTCTTAACAATGTAAAAAAAATGAGCTAGGTAATAGTACTGCTAGGGGTTGATATGTTACCTTATAGCTAAGTATTGAGTGTCTTTTTGACAAGGCTTTGTCGTGCACACTAAACTTTTCAACCTAGTGTCCTAAGTGAAGATTTTATCACATTTATAACTGGCATAAAGCTAGAAAACTGAGTCGAACATATTGAATGCAGTCCTCTGTATTTAGAAGATGACACAGTGAACCACAGTCAATCAGAGGAAAATTTTTTTAAAATTTTTAAAATTTTTTACCAAGAATATGTATTGGTACATTGTATACGTAATGATCATATTCAACATGGTTATTTTGTACCTGTACGTGATGTATCTTGGTTTTCCCCCCTCTTCCCTACCGCTCCCTTCTGCTTCCCCTTCCCTATTTACAGCAGGTTTATTTCCATTTTTCCATTTTTTCCCTTTTCCTTTCTTTCATTTTTTCCTTCTTCCCCCCTCTCCCTTTCTAGTTCTCTCTCTTTGAATATTATCTTCCTTTTATATAATATCAGTCAGATGAAATTTAACCAGAATGAACGTGGTGAGTCCATTGTCTCAGAGTGAAAAGTGGGAGATCTAACCTGAGAGTTCTAGCGAACAGCATTGAGATCTAATCAGTGTTGAACACGGAGTCAGATACATAGTGGATGTGCAAAAATATTTACTGGATGAATGAATGAACAGATGGTGTGATGCATGTGTTTTTTTAAAAGCTCCTTAAATTTTGGGTTCTGTCAGTTCTTCTATGCAGCCCAGGGAACCAATATTCCCACTGTATTCTGAATTGTCCAGGCACATCTATAATATTGCATCTGGTCTGGCCACATTTCACGGGTACACTGTGAAATCAAGAGACTACCTTGTAAAGAATCACCAAGATGTACCCCTCTGGACCCCATTGTTAATATCAGATCTAAGCCGAAAAGCTAACAATAACAACAACAACAACAACAACAACAACAACAACAAAAGTGCCAGACACAAGACAGGCGAGAAGGAGAGATATGAAAGTTACCTCAAAGTATTTGGAAAAAGTCAATTTTAATGAAGACCAGACTAAGTCTGTTTATAGCTCAGGGGAGTAAAATGAGCAATCATTCATGAAAGCCAGAGGAAACAGATGTTGACTCTGTATTAGGAAAATATCGCAGTACTATTCCAAAAGTGAAATAGGTTTCTCTTTAATGAGCTTCTTGTAAATGGAAATGTGCTGGGAGAGGGTGAATTTTTATTCAAGGCATTTGTGAAGTAAGCTATTAAGCTGGATGACTTATAATGTTAGTATTTTGTGTTTCCTATAAGGCTAGAAAGTTTCCATGGGCACTTAATAAATTGCTTTGGAGCTCCTATAACATGACCTTTGGATTCTGTGTACCTCACAGCTTTGCCATCTATCAGAGAGTTGCACACATACTGTGATATGGCTCATAATTTTTCAAAATATAAAGCCCTCTACAGATGTTTAATATAATTGCTGAATTTTCTTTCACTGGGTAGTTTCTCCTCTCCCTCTCCTCCCCCCATCTCTCTCTCTGTGTGTGTCTCTCTCTCTCTGTTGTGTAAATTCTACACTTCTTCAAACTGTTGTAAGGAAATTTTGAAAAAAGTTGCATCTATCACAGCTAGGAGTCACTCAGAGTACTTTCGAGGAAAGCAATATGATGATTTAATACTAAAGTTACCAACACCTAGTGAGTAGGGCGTAAGGATAATTACACAAAGGCAAACAAGGATGTTCATTCCAAAACACATTAGGCATTTTTTAAATGTGTAATTATTTTCAAAGAAGAAGAGCCCCAGACCACCTTCACGAGTTTCTGCCTGCAGGCTGGGCCACTCTGGACTCTTTCGCTCAAGCCATTTTCACAAAGCGGACACCCTGCTTCGCAATGTTGACGTTCAGTGTTTCATGTGTTTTTGCCTATCTGGCTCACTTTTTGAGAAGCACCTCTTGAACATTTTTTCTGAGATAACAGTACTGTAAATCACTATTATTTGGTTTGCTTTCTCATTCTCTGGCAGTTACTGAGCTCATATTTAATCAAGCTGTCCTATGTGGTTCTTATATCCAGGTGTGGAAATGTAGTTTTTGGATAGTGCTATAAAATCAGTGCCCCAAATTGTCAAGTGCACAAAGATACTAAGTTCAGAGGGAAAAGATTTATACGAATACGCCAATAGAAAGTACCTCCACATTTAACAAAATGATGTAATTCTGGGTAAAAAAAACCAGAATGAATACGTGACTACTCTATTTTTTTCATCCCTGTATTTTTCCTGTAATGTATAGCAAAGCTGTATCGTTGCTGCCAGTTGCTATGGTGCACGGTAAATTTAGTAACAAATGGACTGCGAAGTGTGGAGGGTAATCAGGTGGCAGGAATGGTGGAGCCAGTCCTGGGATGAGTGAGGAGATTAGATGTTATTTAGAATCCACTAGGGAGTGATCACATTTCTTTTGCTTATTTGTGGTTGATCTGAGAAGGCGATAACTTGATCAGGACTGTCTGAGAAGAAGCTCAATCTGTGAGTCCCCATAATCTGTGCAGACAGAGCCCTACATCAGGAAGGTGAGTCCGTTTCCTAACCCAGACGCTCAGGAGTGGAGCAGAGTGGCAGCAGAGAGGGTACCGGCACAGCAGCGCCTGCCGGTGGAGGCTCTCTGCTTCGGCCCACTTCTGTGGTTGAGCCCTGCCAGTCGTGCACACCAGAATCTCTGGCAGACCTGCCCAGCCACTGCTGATTGAAAGTGCAAACCAAATGCAGTGCAGCTGAGAAACAGATCAGTCCCAGGGAGCGTTTCTCTGCGTGCTCCAGGATGGGGACCAGCAGAGGGATGGTGGAGCCAGGAGGTGTGGTGGTTCCAGGGTCGGGGGGCTGAATTCTCAGCCTTGCTGAGGTGCGGAATGATGAGATCACTTACTCTGTGGTTTGCTCCCTCTGCCCTTGTGTGTGTGAGGTTAAAATAGAGCAAGCGGAGCCTGGAAAGAGGGCCGAAGAGAGTCTGGAAACTTGTCCTTTCCTTTCCTCTCCCCGCCATGCTGCCTGGGAGAAGGTCAGGGAAGCTCCAGCCCGGTAGGCTGCAGCTCCCCAGCCGTCCTTCAGCGATGTCCAGACTCAGTGTGACTGATGTGGACACACTGAACTCCGAGCAGGTGCCTGCCTGTGCTCTGGGGGAGTCTTCCTGCCCTGAGGACATCTGAGGATAATGCGAGTGCAGAGGCACTGAAGTAAGGAGTTTGCAATAAAAAGGAAAAATGAAAAATGGAAGCCATAAGAAAAATGAGAACTATCGGATCAAGTGTGAAGAATGGTAAATGTCAAGGCACTTGACAGTTTTTCTTCTAATAGACATCAAGAAGATGGAAGTTAGCCTGAGTCTTCTTTCTTTTTTTCCCACCTATTGCAGATGTCTTAGGATCTAGGAGCAAGGCAGAAACACAAAATCCCCTGAAATGAGAGTACCAACACCTGGAACATGATGCTGAATTCCCACCTTCTAAACTTTTATTTTCTATATGAAAAACTCTAAACACAATCACTTTCAACATTGAAAATTCATATTCACAACATTTAAAGTGTACCTGCTATATACAAAGTGCTGTACTAGGTACTATTTATAAAACTCCACTCTTCTGTTTGGTTATGAAAATAAATCATGGCCTGTGTGCCCCACAAAGCCCTATTGAAGGCAGGGAGGAGTGAATGCACAGGAATCTTGGCTTGGGAAGGAGACTCAAGGATATTTGCTTTAAGTACCTGTATACATCCTCACAAACTAATTTAATAGGGAACAGAAGTAGTGGCTATAAGTAGAACAAAGAGACATTGGATAGGGGTGTGTGTGTGTGTGTGTGTGTGTGTGTGTGTGTGAGTGTGTGATCTAGTTCCAGTTTGGTGGGCAAAGTGGTATTTTTATTGGGCTATAAAAACCACAAGTATTTGTAAAAACTATTCTAAATAGTAAAGTAATTGAAGTTGAAGAATTAAATCGCTGCTTTTTTCCGGACTCAATTCTCTCTTTTTTGACTACTATTTGTACATCCAATTTCCAGCATGCAGCTAAGATTGTAAATTCTCAATAATTAGTACTAAATAAAAAGGTAAAAATCTGTTATATCCCAGGTTAGAAATACAAGTTTCTTCTCACATCTGCTTTCCTGCATCCATTACTTTCTTTTTTCCCATACTATATGTAGTCTTACTGATATGTCAGAAAACAGTATGATTGTACTATAATCATAGAAAGTCCCTGTAGCTTGTCAGTCTTGCCAAGACTTACCAATTCTTTTCTCTCAGGAAGTATCTGGTGGTGACAACATAGACGTAAGAGAAGATTTCCCTTCTGACTCTTCCAGGCATCTGCTTGTGTCATGGAACCTGATACCAACTGACTCCCTCCAAACCATGGTTAAATCAAGACAGGTTTAGAAGGGGTGGGAAAAGAAATCTAGAAAGTATAATGTGAGAGAGCCTAAGATATATCCTTAAAGTTTCATGGTGGTGATTATTTTCTTTATTGGTACTGCAACATAAACAGCATTCTTGGCTAGCTAGACCATGCGGGAGCAACAACTGGCATTCACACCGCACAGAAAAGATACTTGAAGAAAGATGGTCTGAGTTACTTGCTACAAATCCTACAAATTGACAACAACATAGTCTGGATATATGTGTAGTGCACTTTTTTGTATATAAGTGATTGGTGTTTCTTTAGAAAAATTAGACAATAAATATAAGCAAGAAGAAGTACACATCCAAGGATCTAGCAATGACCACATCAATGTTCACATATTTTCTATATATGTTGATACACTTATATCTGTACATATGTACACACACTTTTCTGAAGGCAACTATACTGACATACTTTTTTTTAGCAAATAATATTTTTACTTAGCAAAATACTGTAGCTTTTCTGTAATTTAATATGCAACTATTCCATAGTGTTCTTTCCATTTTCTGATCATGCCCCGACTGAAGTAGCCAACCCTCTTTTTAGATGGATCTGTCGTACCAACTGTTTATTATAATAATTACTTCTGAAATGGATGTTCGTCAATACATTTTGATTCTCCCTCCTCCTCATTCTCCTTCTCCTCCTCCCTCTTCTTTACTTAGTTTCAGTCCTTACGGGTGGCCTTCCTGCGCCATGTAAAGGTTTAAGGTTCACTAAACTGCTCTCCAGGTCAGTTCTTTCAGCGTAAGGCTTTCCCAATGGGGGGCCATCAAAGGCTTTAACTCAGACCTTTGGAGCCCCAGTGCTGTGTTTACCATGTCAGCTTTGCCAACAGTCTGACTTTGTGGTTCTTGAGATTCTTTCTGGTGAGGAATTTGGGTTTGGGAGTGTACCCCTGGGTGGATCTGGAAGTGTTCTGGTGGACTCTTGAAGGTCTTGGAAGCAAATTGCTTTGGTCTTTCTAGCAGACCTCAGTCAGTAGGCTCATCTTGCAAATGGCCAACTTCCAGGGTCATATTTTTAACTCAGGGCCCAAAATATCCAGGATAACAATGGAGCAAAAGGCAGGGTTGAAAACCAGAATTTTAAAATTTTCATTTAATGAGCTTAAGAAGATATTTTTCTGAATAGAAAAACAAAGAAAGAAACAGAAAACAAGGTAGTAGGTCCTCCTTTTGAAATCACTGATACCTTTTGCTTTGTAACTGAGCATTATCGAGTTTAGGGATGGGCTGCTGAGGAGCAGTCTGACAGATTATACTTGATTTGATGTATGCTTACAAAGTCCTTCCCATGCCTAGAAGTCCATTAGTCAGGGAAGAAACCGTAATGGGGTTCAAATTCTAGCCCTCCACTTACAATGTCCTTGAGCAACTTCTTTCACTTCCCTGAGCTTCACTTTTCTCATCTGTAGTTATTCCAATTTCATAGGGTTGCTGTGGTGAGAAATCAAGTATTTAAAACAACTAAGGGCAGCACTTGGTTTCGTGGTAGTGCTCAGTGAACATTTGGAGAGTTAATGAATTCATTCCCCCAGGAGCTAAATTGGATTTTAATTTACTTTCTGATGGGGTTCTTCTTGCTCATAAGTATATGAGTGTGCTTACCATTATCTGAAGTGTTATTTTCAAATATGCTAATGGTATATGTCTCTCCATTAGCACAAAACTTCCTTAGGAGAGTGGGCTCCCAGCTCTGATGTCTTACTATGCATTATGGTTTATATCTAGATGTCCCTCTAAAGCCTCAGAGATGGGATGTGGCTGGATTACAGAGGCTTACAGGGGCTTACAGCTGACTTGCTGTTAGGAAGTGGGGCCTGGTCACACTGTGGGGGCAACCCAGAAGGCTGTAGCACCTTCCCAGCTCCTCCATTAACTCTGTTTCCTGTCTGCCATCCCACGAGTAGCTCTGCTCTGCCGTGTGCCTCTACTGTGCCATCCTGCCTTGGAGCCAGTCAACTATGGACTGAAATGTGGGTCAAAATAAATCTCCCCTCCTTTAAGTTGCAGGTGTTGGGTGTGTTGTGTCTCAGTGACACCATATCTAGGACGGTGCCTGGCACACAGAAGATGTGGAATCAGTATTTGTGCTGATGGACTGCTTGGGTTCTTCCCAGTGACCTAGCCTTGTGACCAGGAGCTGCTCAGTACAGAACTGCCCTTTTCCCTTACCACATCATTCATCGATCTGTACTTGGTTCCAGCCATTCTTCGTTATCTGAAAAATGATGGGAAGATACACTTGGTAGTTTTCAACAATCTGCAGCTGGCTGACGGGAGGCGGCACCGGATCCTCCTGCGATTGACCAATTTGCAGCGAGGGGCTGGCTCTGTAGAGCTCTACCTGGACTGCACCCAAGTAGATTCCGTTCACAATCTCCCCAGAGCCTTTTCTGGCCTCTCCCAGAATCCTGAGTCCATCGAGCTGAGGACTTTCCAGAGGAAGGCCCAGGTAGGAACTGTGGTTCTCCAAAGTGGGAGGATGAACTGTCACGGCCCAAGGGGCACAGAGGCATGTGCTACACAAAGTGGCAGTTTCTTTCTGTTGGTGGGGGTGGGTTCCAGCACTGGCTGCATATCTGAATTATCTGAGAAACTTGCAAAGCACCTGCCAGAAGGCCACCCTCAAGGCAAGTTACAGAATCTGTGGGATGGGTGAAGAGGGACTGACATTTAAGAAATACTAACATGAAGTCCAAATCGAGAGCTTCTAATCTCAGTGATCAGGAGACATTTTGGAGCTGACTTTTCCACTCGTAAAGTTAGAAAGGTGCAGCTAAAATAATAATTTTCTTCATGTGATATGATTATTTATTCTCTTTCTATAATGCTGTTAGTTTTTAATGAAAGTAAAAAAGAATGCTTGGAACTGCCAAGTCCAAGAAACAACATTTTTACAGGTATTGGCAGGACATCCACTAACAAAAAGGAGCTTATTGCAATTTAGTTCCATGTAGTCTTTTGTTTCTTTTTTTTAAATTTTATTTTAATGGTACATTTTAGATGTAGATAGTGATAACATTCATCATAGGGGATTTGTACCTGTATATGACATATCTTGTTGCTTCTTTTTTTCCCATTCCCCTCCCCTGCCTTCACCCCCTCCTCCCTCCTTATTTACAAAAGGTTTGTTTCCATTTTTTTCCTTCCATTTCTTATTTCTCTTGTCCCTCTGTTCCTTTCCCCTCCCCCTCCCTTGTTTCCTTGTAAATAAAAACTAAAATGTATTATATTGGGAAAGAGGAGAAAATATCCAAATGGGAAAGTTCCATGTAGTCTTAAAAAATACCAGGACCCTGTCTTCTGTCTTATGCTGTTGATGCAGTTATTGTGGTTGTTATTATTATTATCATTGCACCTGCTATAGAAATTACCACATACATTTCTTTTAGAATTTTTGTACTAATGCTTTGTTTCTTATTAATAACTGGTATCTTTTGTCCTTTCCAGTAATTTATATCTTGTCATAGTTCTTGAATTTTATCTGGTATAGAATCAATGCCAAAATTAATAACTATGTTTATCTGTTATGACCCTTAATATCATTGCCTTCTAGTTCTCAGTCCTCATTTTCCATTTCTATTTTATTATTTAGTTATATGTGCTTTGGTTAGAAGCTCTTCTATACTCTTGTACAAAGAGGCAGGTGTAGACAGTGATTTCCATTACAAGTACGATCTATGAGTCTAATCCTAGAATTTTGTGCTTGAACAATAGGAAGTATTTTAAGGCAGAAACGCCCAAGAAAGCTAAAATCTAAGAGGGGTTTTTTGGTTAGTTTAATTTTGTTTTTGCAGAGTCATATGCATATGGTCTTTTATATGGAATTATTCCTATATAGGAAAAATTAATGACTAGAAAAAATACTAAACTTTATTTCTAAATCCTCAGACTAGCCCAAATAATCAGAATTACAGTCAGAAATTGTAACACTGAACATTTCAGAAATTGGTGTTCACAACCAAATATGTCGGTTTCTAAACATCTGGACTCAGCTATGACAAGATCATGGGAAGCTGCACTCATGGAATTTTCTCCAGAGCTCCTTGGACTGTCAGCAGAGAGGAGCGGCTTGGTCTTTGTAGTCACCTACACATGCAATCAGTTAATGAGTCAACAAGTAGGCACATTCTAGACATTTAAGTTAGCATGGCAGGCAGAACCAAACTCCTTCATGGAACTTATGCAGCATCTTAACTTAGCTAAATTAAAAAGTAGAATTCCTTGAAAATTCTTAGCATGCTCATTTCTAAAACATTTCTAAAACGGGGATGACAGCTTTAATTAGCATACCTTTTTTGTCATACAGAGATATGATAAAACGAGTATGAATAAAACTTAGAAGATAAAGGGACAAAGAAATTGACTTTGTGGCTAACAGTGATTGATGTCAACTAGTAATGTAAAAATACAGCGCCAACTACTCAAAGATCATAGAATATACTGCTTATTCATTCTCATAGCCAGAGGAAATCAGAGGCTTGGCAAAAACCTAGAGTCAAGACATCCTAAAAATGGTACTGTTTAAAATTGGAATCAATATCTTATTGTAGCCTAAACCTTATGAACAAGTTCCAGACAGTTCGTAAGGGGCTCCTCCACAAAACAACTCGCCATGAAGGGGACTGGCCTTCCCACTCCTCACCTGCCTTGATGAACTCTCAGACCAGTTTGGACACCAGCGTTTTCCTAACTGACTGGCTAGTTCCATATTTCCTTAAATCAGAAGGAAAGGGCTCATGGGATTTCAGAAGAATATGAACCTACAAAATTATGTAAAATGTTGACATCTGAGAACAGTATATATACAGGCCTACTCCACTGTGAAGACTATGTGAATCTGGGAGCATTTCGGCTTTTGATGGTCACAGCAGTCTGTGGTATAAATGTGATTTCTTCCAGGACTTCTTAGAAGAGCTGAAGCTGGTGGTACGGGGCTCACTGATCCAAGTGGCCAGCCTGCAAGACTGCTTCCTGCAGCAGAGTGAGCCAGTGGCTTCCACAAGCACAGGTGTTGTGTGGGCTCCAGGGAGGTTTGCATATCCTCAAAACCTCCAAAGGCTACAAGGGGGCTTGGTCCCATCCCCAAGAGGTGGGCTGTCAATAAAGCAGCCTGACAGTGAATCTGCAAAATCAGGCTTTTCTACAGAGTCCAGGGCAAGGAATCTTTTCACTACACTTTTATTTTTGTAATTCATCCAAATTTGGACTAGCTAGACGATGAGTTAATTAGCATTATTTCATTTGGTGAATTTGATAAATTACTATAAGTTAAAAGCAAACCCTAGGTTTTGTAATCATCTTCATGATGATTCTGTGGGAAAATATTTGGTTTTGAGACACTTAGAAATGATTGTCCTGTGCCTTATATCTTCTGCTATTCCTACAGGGGATTTTAATCGACAGTTCTTGGGTCAAATGGCACAACTAAATCAGCTACTGGAAGAGGTCAAGGATCTCCTGAGACAGCAGGTAACAGACAGGATGCGTCCTGAGAAAAGCCCGAGACCGAGCAGGGAAGTTCTGTGTTCACTGTCCGAGCTGCAGGCCAGCACAGGCAGGGTGAGGAGCGGCCCTAAGCAACCGCTCAGGTGGGCCCACAAGCCTGCCACGCTGGGAGGCAGCCAGATCAGCTCTGGAAAAGAGCAGACTTGCTTGCATGACCCCTCCATGGCGCTAGGCAGGTGGGAGCCATCGAGAACTTCTTGAGTGCTACATGATATGATCGAAAAATAGAGTGAATGTTTAAATTTTTAAATTCGATCACAATATAAAAGACATTGCCATTAATCTCCCTCAGAATACTCCCTCTTGCTTTGAACACACTCATCCCATCATTCTTGCCATTTTTTGTGAAAGACTTTAATTGGCCTGTCATGGCTGCCTCCATGTCCTGAATTCATTCAGAACAGTCAAAAATGGTGATTTTGACATTGGGAAGAGCCAAAAGTAGCATGGTGCCAGATCCAGTGAATAAGAGGGTGAGGACTCACTATAATGTTTTTACAAGTCCATTTCTCTGTTGGATGGAGCTTGGCCAACAGCATCTATTATATTTTTTATCACACCTTGTAAAGACACCACAACAGAATACTTCCAGAACTGCTTCAAAGAATGGCAAGAACAACAGAATAAGTGTGTTTGAATCTAGGGAGAGTGTTTTGAGGGGGGTTAATGGTGATGTGCCTTTTACTGTAATAAAATTTTTGATTTAAACGTTCACTCTATGTTTTGAGCACCCCTCATACTATAGAAGTGTCTCTTGGATAACTGCATATGGATCCTTTCATTCCTGGGTTATATCAAGTGTTCCATTTTAATCTTATTTTCCTCTCCCTTTTTTAAAGGTCAAGGAAACTTCGTTTTTGAGAAACACCATTGCCGAATGCCACGCCTGTGGTAAGTGCTCATTCCGAGTCGGGCAGTGTAGACGGGCAGAGGGTCTGAGCTGAGCCCGTGGTGACTGTGGTTTTGGCAGTTCTGCACAGGGTTGGAGGGAAGGGTAAAAGCTTATTACAAACCAAATTTCATTCTGTATCCTAGATATTCCCCTAGGGGTGAAGAAGCTTATGGATTATTGTTTTTCTCTAGGTCCTCTCAGCTTTCAGTCTCCAACCCCAAACACATTGGTGCCCCCGGGACCCCCAGCGCCCCCAGCACCCCCAACACGCCCACCACACCGCTGTGACTCCAACCCGTGTTTCCGAGGCGTCCGATGTAGTGACACCAGAGACGGCTTCCAGTGTGGGCCCTGTCCCGAGGGCTACACGGGGAATGGTATCATCTGCTCTGATGTTGATGAGGTACAAGTTTTGTTCTGGGGCAGGGGCCTCTGAAGTAATTTCTACACCTGACAGCTTCTGGAAATAGGAGCCACACTGATGATTCATGGATGACTCGAGTTGTCCTCCAGGTGCCGTAAAAACTACTTCCTTCTGAATCCTTGGAGACCATGAGGCAGAGTGAGGAGTGGGAACACGAAAACATGACACACAGTTGTGACCATGCTTGTCGCTTCTGTTTCTAGCTTTTTTATAGCCTGTATTGCTATAGTGCTGTGATTTCTGCTCTTTACTCTAACAGTTGCATCGATTATTTTTCCTAAGTGTTTTGTGTTAAGACTTTGCTTTTCTTTTGCTTTTGCAAATGTGGGAGAGGAGGATCTGTGTAAGAATATGTTTCAGGAGTTACAACCAGCAGTCACACCAACAAGATCTGTTGGAGAGGCCTGTAACCCAAGTAGCCTGAACGCCCAGGAATGGAGCCAGTGAGAGCACATTCGGCCAACATGGGCTGTGTGACCAGCAGGCAGGTCCTCAGAAGCAGTCTGTTTTGAGACTGTGGTTAGCCAATCACAAGTCCATTTGCAAAGCAGTGTCCCAAGAGGGTAGCAAGGCTGCCACCAAAACACGCTTTTCCCTTCCCACCAGTCAGAGCAAGGCTGGCAGGAGACTTGCAGAAGAAGCGTACGCAGGGAGCCGAGATGGTAGACGGTTCACACTGTCTCTAGTGATCCCTTGGTGGGAGAACCCTCTGTACGTGTTCCACGCAACTGCACTGGTTTTTATCTGTGAGCTGGAATTTTTCTCCTTTCTGAAAGGGCAGTAAGTGGACATGTTTTTTACATTACTTGAAGTGGTTTTAAAAGAAAAAAGGATCAGAGCAGGCTCCTGGACTATGAGAGCCCTGGGTTTGGAATAGCTGTGGGCTTGGCAGTCAGGCAGGGAGACAGATCCCAGGGAGCGCTGGGCTCCCTCCAGGTCTCCTCCAGGTCTTTCCATTTGAGGAGACAGTTCTCGAGTGCTTTGGGAGCCACCAGCACCCAGGTGACAAATGGCCAAGGGACAGCCCTTCCCAGGGCTTTGTAGCTCCCAAGTTAGACCATCAGGGGCTTACTCCACTGGAGGCCGGGAGCAGACCAGCGAACAGTCGGGACCCTTTGAACTTCAGTGCTCTGTTATCCTGTGGTGCAGCAAAGCCCGCTAGAAGGCAGCCCCAGATGAAGTGGGTCAGGGATTTGGTGGGTAACTACTAAGTTGGAAGCCTTAATTTCTTATCATTTTCCCAGCCAAACTATAGTTAAATGAATAAACAGGCATGCACACACAGATGAGGAAGAATCTGAGAATGTTTTCTCTATGTGGCTAAAGATTTTGAATTTTTTTTCCTCTAGTGCAAATACCACCCGTGCTACCCAGGTGTGCGCTGTGTGAACTTAGCTCCCGGCTTCAGATGTGATGCCTGCCCTGTAGGCTTCATGGGGCCTGTGGTGCAGGGTGTTGGAATAAATTTTGCCAAGTCAAACAAGCAGGTGGGCCAAAGTTATGATTTTTATTCAATTTTTATCTTAGCAGAACATTCTCCCAACTCCCTTTCCTCCTAGAGCGGCCTGTGCCATGTGGAATGTTGTGGTGCACAGTGAACAAACTGGGAAGTTTTTCAGCTGATTTCTCAGGATACATGCTGATGAAGTCTAGAACGGAAGCAGCTGTCAAAGTTGGGATAATAAAAGTATCACTAGATAAACAGTGACGGGGTAATTTTGGAAGTGTGGCGTGATGTCAGGCTTACCGTGTTAGTAGTCTTTGGACATTCTGTCCTGCAGAATAACTCGAGACTCAGAGAAACAAATAAAAGCTTTGTAAAATTAAGTCCCTTTTATAGAGTACTGTTGCCAATCAAAAGCTGTTTTAGAGATGAAAGGATTTCAAGAGTAGAAATAATCCCTGGAGGGAACCTACCCTTTTTCTTATATAAGTTATAAATTGCCATAAACCACTTGAATACTTCATGACAAACTCCATTTATTTCCAAATCTTCTTCTATATTCCAGTCATTATCTAACTGACTGACTATGAAATTCTTTTTGATGTTTTCAGCCCTTAAAAATGGCTGGTCTATAAATATATTTTATTACCTTTGGGAAATGATTAACTTTGAAGAAGGGCAGGGGTTTATTATTTCCTTGCTGTCTTTCGGCAGATTCTAGAGGGTATCAATTACCTAGACTAGAAAAAAGAGGCAAACTGAACACGGAGCAATGACAATGAGCCTCTAGAGAAATGACCCTCAAGTTTTTCTTTTCCTGCGAAGACAGAAATCTCCAAGATTAAGCAAAAGAAAATAGACAAAGTAAAATATAGAGTGCTTGACATGAGCGAGTAAAGCCATTTCCCAAAAGATTCCCAGTAATATGGTAGGTGAAACTGAAGTAGAAGGGAGCCACCTTGTGAAAATTTTACAATAAATTTTAATGCATTACCAAAATCAAAAGAAACCAAAGGCAGTGTTACAGCTTCTAGAAACAAAGAGGAAAAGTCCTATTTATGAGAAGCTGAAGCTTCACCCACTCATGGGTGTGTGTCCTAGGAATGGCAAATGCGCTTAGCACGTGGGTGCAGAAAACATAGTTTGGAGTTTAGAAAGACCCAGAACCCTGCCTAAAGCCAGGAGTCCCAGAGAACTGTCCTCTCCTTTACACAGAGATGGGAAAAACTTTACTAATCTTCAAGAAAAACAAGGAAACTTGATTTCAGCTTTGGGACATGGTGGACAAAAATTAAAACTGCCCATCATAAAGCAAATCTCCAACCTTGTGTCACATATTGTTATGAGCTCCAAATCTATGATACACGTGTGGTGCAGAAACATACACTAAAATTTCTCATAAAATCCAGCCATTAGAGCAGTCAAATCCAGGCCCTTGACCAAAGAAGAAGACATCCCATGGTACGGAGACATTCCAAACTCAAGGGCCAGTGGGGCATCTCCAGCAAAATCAGGGTGCTGCTAAAGAAAATGCTCATGAAATAGTAGTTTACGTGAAGCAATCACCATGAGGAGATACTGAAGTAAAGGTTAAAAGCTAAAGAGATGAAGGAATAGATATCATAATTTAAAAACAACATTGTGAAAAAGACAAGATCGAAAAATAGCTAAATAAATTTTACCATTGAAAAATATGACCAACAAACTTACAAACTAAATAGGTGGGTGAAACAGAGTAGATGAAGCTACCTGGCAATTAGTAGGCCAAGAGATGATTCTAAGGAAAACTTCCAGACTGCAGCATATGCAAATAAATGTATGAGAAATATAAACAAGAAGGTAAGGGTCCAAAGGAGGTTAGGGAGAAAGCCCAATATTTGTCTACTGATAGTTGTAAAGAAAGAATAGAAATAAGAAAAACAAGAGTAAAGCTGGGAATTTTCTAGAATTGAAGAAAAATAGGACTCCATAGATAGAAAAAGTACATTGAGTCCAGGAAGAATTAAAAATAAAGAACTTTCCTGCCTGAAAAGTGGAACAAATGAATTGTAAAAGTCGTCTTTTCTGAACAGCTCTAAATACCATTGAAGGCAGCTACCATCTACAATTAAATAGAGAAACAACTAACTTAATCCCCAGGTGCCACTCTACCTGAAATTCTACATCTTCACTTCTCACCAAGATGTCAAACCAGGAAACTCCATTTGTGTTTCTACTTAGGCAGCAGGCCTCTAACTGTCCTTTTCCACCAGGTGTGCACGGATGTTGATGAGTGTCGCAATGGAGCCTGCGTTCCCAATTCTGTGTGTATCAACACTCTGGTGAGTGGATCAGAGCTGTTCCTGAACACATATGTGCTCAGAGACCACAGCCTGAGCACGGGTCGGACATACTAACGTGGTACATTTGATTGTCAGAGTCAGGGCAAAAGTTTGTGCTGAAAATGTGTTTACTGTAAATTATTTTACAAGTAATTATTTGTATAAGAATAATTTTATAACTGCCAAATTGGTTCTTTATCGTCTATCAAAATTGCAGTATTGGACACTTAGATGGCTATTTACTGAATATAATATTGCTACCCTTATATTTAAAAACATGAAGAGACTGTTAGTTTATATTCACAGTTCAGTATTTTACTGGTGACTACACAATCTCCACACAGTATTCTTTATTTTTATAAAACTTTTCAAGAGTCAGCTGGGTGTGGTGGCTCATGCCTGTAATCCCAGCACTCGGGCGGCGGAGTCAGGAGGCTGAGTCAGGAGGCTTACCATGAGTTTGAGGCCAGGCTGGGCTACATAGTGAATTCAAGGTCAGACTGAACTGCATAAGGAGACTCTGTTTCAGTAAATCAAAACCAAACCAAAGCAACAACAAAAAACTTTCAAGAGTCATTTGTGTTAAAATGCTGAGCACTTAGCAAGGTCTATAATTTTAATGTTTAGATATGGGTTTTCTTTCTGAAAGTTTCTATCAACAGTGCCAAGGTGAAAGATGTAGCAGAGTCGAGTCTGGACAGAAGAAGTACTGATAGAAAGAAACACAGCGGCAGCACCTGTGTCTGCAGGTCTGAGCCCCGCCTCATCGTCTCGTCTTGGTGTCTTGCAGGGATCTTATCGCTGTGGGCCTTGCAAACCAGGCTACACTGGTGATCAGACACGGGGTTGCAAAACCGAAAGAAACTGCAAAAATCCAGAACTGAACCCTTGCAGCGTGAACGCACAGTGCATTGAAGAGAGGCAGGGCGATGTGACATGTGTGGTGAGTTGTGTGTTTACTTGCAGTATTGTTTTTCCTCTTTCATTTTCAGTATCACCCCTTCCAGCTTCCACTTGTGTCAGGGTAGAGGAACTCTAAAATGGAAATAGTGCAATAAAGATGAGCACAGAATGTCATAGTAACAGGGTCAGCTGGGTGTGTTGGGACAGATCAGGGGCCTATCTAACCTCCAGCTGCCTTTTCTTCCCCCTTGGCCAGGGGGCGACAACGTCCTCTTGGGCAGCGAGGTCGTGGAGCATCAGCTCCCCGGCACCTTCTATGCAAAGGCCCAGAAAGCCCAGCGGCAGGGCTTTCGTCTCCTTCTGCCCTGTCAACCTGTTCATATGCTCTGTAAGCATTTTGCTATCATTCCTAACTGTCCTCACCCTCAATCTGGCTTAGGAGATAGGTGGGTGGATGGGTGGCAGTGCAAGGTTGGGGGGGGTTGTTGTAAACTCTCGGGCAGAAACTGCCCATCTCCTGCCCATCACTATTCTTGGGGTCCCCCTCCATCCTAGTGCAGGGATAGCTCAGTGAGTGGTCACTCTCGCTATCTACTCCCCATCCCTGGAGGCACACCAAGCAGAAGGGGGCTGACAGAGGGCAGAGTAGCTGCCTGCGACATGGGGCTCCTTGTGAGGAAGAGTGATCCCACCATTCGCTCCCTTGCACTAGCAAGGCAGCACTTTGCCTGGTTAGAGCAGCTCACAGCTCACACCCTGGGGGTGCCAGGCCCTCAGCAGGTGGCCAGCACAGGGTTCACCTCTGAGCAGCAGCATGGATCCTGGCAGCATGTCCTCTCTTCTTTGTTTTCATGGCTGGACATTTCTCTAGAGTGAGCATGTCACTTTTCAAATGGGAAAAATAGGAAGAGTCAAAAATAGGTAAAAGAAGTAAGTATAATACTGTCCATCTTCCCTGGCAGTACAAATACTCTGAAACAAGGCAGGATGAAGGAATGTGCTGTGTCAGAGGGGAAAGAACGACAGTCTCCCTAATTCCTGTTATTTATGCACATTTTTACCAAAAAGTCACTGAGATGCAAGTGTGTGTCTGTGTTTAAATCCTCACTTCCTGTGTACAAATGGATCACTCCCCTTGGATGGTGGATGAGGGGGCTCTTAATATGTTTTTGAATTTGTAATAAGGCACAATGACAGATGGTAAAGGATTAATAAACTTAGTGTGACTACTAAAATAATTTAATCTGCCAGGAAAGGGCTCATTAAAAATGTATTTGTTCCTGGAGGAAATCTTTTTTCTCATTAAAATGATTCAAGGATGAGTTCCCAAGGCTAAACTTCCCAGGCTGCCCAAGGCCGTGCTGGAGCCACTGAGCTGGAGTGGGGGCGTTCTGGGACGGGGCTGTTTAGGTCCCCCCTGAGTTTGAGGGGTATGGATGATGAGGACGGTGGCTGAACTGATGAGCTACTGTTCTGGATGCACCTTGTGTTGGTCAGAGAGGGCAAGAAATTTCACATGTACTTGTGTCCGTTTGTCCCCTTTGCCCTGGGGTTCATCCTCAGGTTCTATCCCTCATCTCTCTTGTTCCCTCTTTTTTCCATGTCTCCTCTCCCTTCTTCCTTCCTTCCTGGGAGCTTCTCCTGGTCCTGGGCTGATTCCCAGGCCCCACTTCATACCCAAGACCCTCTGGAATGGTCTTGGGTATGGATACAGATTATCAGAGAAAGAACACAAAAGGGCACATTAACCACACAAAAATGGCAAAAGTCACTGGAATGGGACAGGTTTGAGGTCAAGTTTCACAGCTTTGAGAGTCTGGGAAGGGACTGGACCACCCTGAACTTACACGACTCTTTGGTAAAAAAGAATGGTGAAGCCAGGCATGGTGGTGCATGCCTGTAAACCTCACACTCCAGGAGGCTGAGGGAGGAAGATCCCAAGTTTGAGCCCACCCTGGGAAATTTAGCAACTTAGACTCTGTCAAAAGAAACAAACAAACAAACAACAACAACGACACAGGGTGGTTGCTGGGGATGAGGATGTAGCTCAGTGTGAAGGCCCTGGGTTCAATCCCCAGTACAACAAACCAGAATGCTGACTAGCGCGTCATTGATCAGTATAAGACAGGAAGAATGTTTACACAATGACTAGTACAGAATAACTGTTATTTTCATGCCTCTTCTACTGATAGGGAAGGCCTGCTTTCTGCTGCTGGTAGCAGCAGGACTCCCAGGTGGACATTTGCGGGGAGGTAGAGATACACAGTCCCAGCATTGTATCCGTGCGAAACTTCTTCTGTTAAAAGAAAAGGATGTGGATAGAGATGAAACACCTTGGATGGGTCCCTCTTTGGTGGAAATTGATCCATAAGGCTATTATATTGAGAGAGATCACTGTTGCTCAAAAATGCTAAAGAAAATGTCACAGCAACACTCCACCCATTCACTCAGTTCATTTCCAGGGGGAAAAGAAATTGAACAATCATGTGCAGAACATCTTGACTGTAACTCCAATTATAAATGCAGATACCCTTTGAACAAGGAGTTCCATGCAATGAAATAAGTAAGCAAGCAATGACAAATATACCAGAATTATTTGGGGCAGCATTATTAGAAAAAGGAAAGCCATTAGAAACCTGACATCCACTGTTGGAAAACTGGTTGAATTAATTGAGGCGCATGCACACAACTTTATGTGTGATACATGTGCTGCCGTTAAAAAGAATGACAAATCTACCTGGGATGACATGGAAAGAGTTCCAAAACAGAATATTAAGCTTAAAAATAAATCAAGGCACAGAACAGTGTATACACATATATGTGTGCTACCAAGAATGTCAAAAGACACAACAAAACATAGCTCTGTGTACTTGCTTGTCTGTGCACAGATCGTCCCCAACAGGGTATCTGACAGATTGCCTTTACTGAACCCTGGAAGCAGGGGTGCGAAGGAGTTTTCAGTGTCCGTCTGTCTATGTGCATTTTGAATTTTGAACCATCAGACTATTCAAATGCAATTAAATAATTCTTAAATCTCACCCAGCTGTTGGGCTCCAGGCCTTCTCATGGGGACACACACACAGGGGCAGAGACACTGGTCAGCCGCCTCCCTCAGGCTCAGCTTCCTGGGCCTCTAATGGGCTTTCCCTTCACAGTGTGGAGTCGGGTGGGCTGGTGATGGCTTTGTCTGTGGAAGAGATGTGGACATCGACAGTTATCCTGATGAAGAACTTTCATGCTCTGCTAGAAACTGCAAAAAGGTAAGGAGGGCGAGATGTATGTCTGTATGGTGGGCGGGGAATACACACACACAGACACTGTGGCTTTCCAAAGGCACATCTTGTATGGGGGAGAGACTCTGTGATTCCCATGCAAATTGCATTAAAGTAGCTGTATCTCAAGTGAAACAAAACAGCTATCAACAATGAAGCCTGGCAGCTACATCTATTGAGATCAGAAATAGTTTTTGATGTAAGACAGATGTAGGATATTACTCTGAGCTGTTTTCCCCCTTAGGACAACTGCAAGTATGTGCCAAATTCTGGCCAAGAAGATGCAGATGGAGATGGCATTGGAGACGCTTGCGATGAGGATGCTGATGGAGATGGAATCTTGAATGAGCAGGTACCAGCTTCGTGGGGAGGGCCCGTGAATTTCCACCTACCAGGGACGGATTAACCACCTCAAATGTCAATTTCCATGCTGGGTTTCTATATCACTGCAACTTGCTCTTCTGTAAGATTTGCAAATGTTTAAAATAGAGCATTGGCAGACTTGGGGCACCAGCATTCTGCCCACCGGTAACAGAGGGTAAGTGCATTCAGTGGAAGTCTGAACATTGTCCCATCTTTTAGGATAACTGCGTCCTGACTCACAATGTGGACCAGAGAAACAGTGACAAAGATATCTTTGGGGATGCCTGTGACAACTGCCAGACTGTCTTAAATAATGACCAGAGAGACACTGATGGAGATGGAAGAGGAGATGCCTGCGATGATGACATGGATGGAGATGGTGGATTTGCTTTGCTCTGTCTCTTCTTTAGGCTCTGTTTGTCCTTCTGCCCTTGTCCTCTGTTGAGAGGAGGAATAGAATTGCTGACTCGGGCCTCCTGTTTTGACTGTTCTCCTCAGCCAAGTATCTGGAGGCCCAAGGCTGGCTTGCTTGTGTGGAAGCAGACTGCATGGCCTGTATCCCCATTCACTAACCCTAGATATTTCTGGAACTCTATGTCATTGCCAGAAACCTTATAAGAATTTATTCCAGCAGTGCTGTGTCAGGGCTCTGTCTTGGCAAGGTGTCTGCCTTTTTAGGTTACAATGTGTCCACTTCTCAGCACCCTCCTTACATGTGAGAGACCTGGAGGCAAAACTTTCAGAAATATTACCCACTCCAAACACACCCCCTCTCCTCCAGAATATCTGTACCTTTCTAAAACATGACCTTACCTTCTGTGAGCCCACCTGATGACCCCGCTATCCAGTGGTGTCCTGGTAAACCAGCCAGTAAAACAACAACAGAAAGTCCTGATTCATAGCATTGTCCATTTCTGTGATGTCATTACTATCATCATCGATTTTAAGCTATCAATGTGACATCATTGAATGCATAAATGGGAAAAGAAGGACTCAGTGGGCCTGGGTGCAGAACACCACTGCCCGGAGCCCTCTGGTTCATCGTAACTCAGACACCATCAGCGACCTCTCTTTTCAGGGTCATTCTACCTAGCCCCTTCTCAGGTTGCTGTCACAGCCCTTGACATCTTGCACAAACTAGAATTCAGTGGATAAGTGCCTCAGAGAGTTGTTCATTTTTAAGTCTCGCAGAATCCTTCCTTAGAAGTTACCTCCAGATAAGTGCTGAAAAGGGTAGTGTCTATGTGACAATGGTCCAGCAGGAGTAACTGACCGCACGCCCAACCTGTACAGCACCTGGAAGTCAGTGTGTCCCATCCCCACGCGTGATGTTCCTCTGACCTAAGATCGCATTCTTTTCTTGCAGGAATAAAAAACATTTTGGACAATTGCCCAAAAGTCCCCAATCGTGACCAGCAGGACGAGGATGGTGATGGTGTGGGGGATGCTTGTGACAGTTGTCCTGATATTAGCAACCCCAACCAGGTTAGTGGGGAATGCAGTCTCCAGGCTGGACTGTCTTACGCAGAGACTCATTCAAGACCAGTGCCTTAGAACGGCACAGCAAAGCCTATTGGCCAGTTTTTTGCTGCTGCCACTATGTAACAGAGTGCAGGTGGAGAAATGTCGCACACTAGCCTCATGTCGATGGGACAAACACACAGGAGTCTGGATGGGGACCTCTGAGGTCCTGGGGACTAATCTCACAGCTGCGGAGTGCAGATTACTTTAGTAACATAAGCTTAATGAGGCCCAAAACAAGGATTTGTTTCTGCTGAAAGGAAAATGGAAAACAGAAATTTACCATTTGAGGCCTAACCACATGTGCTTTTAATCCTCAGACCCTTGCACAGCCTGTGTATGGACGTTTCAGATTAAACTCAGTCAGTGATACGTTGACTTTTCTTCCTTACCGCCTCCCTATCTGGCAACTGGGCAGCGTGTGCCATTTGTTTCTGAAGCCCTGAGAGGGGAGAGTCTTTGTTGCCCTCTGTGACTCACTCTCCATTTTGACTTATTTCCAAAATGCAGAAGCAAAGCAAAGTCAATTTGCTTTGTCTCCATGCTTAAGGCTGGCTCTATTCTGACCCGTGCTGGAACCCCACGTCTCCACTTGCCAGCGTGCTGCCCTGGCACCCTTTTGGAATGAGCTCATCCAGTGTGTAGGCAGCCCATCCATGCAGCTTGATATTTTAGAAGGCTCTTTTGAAAATCCAGCTTTGTGCCTACACCAATATGATGTCCTTTTGCAGTTTTGTGCCACCCCAGAGAAATAATTCCTGAAATCCAGCGATAATGGGCCAGGTCTGCCTCATCTGGAACATTCTGTACATGTAAACTATGGGCTAAATAACACAGTCTGTTCTCTCCGCAGTCTGACGTTGATAATGATCTGGTCGGGGACTCTTGTGATACCAATCAGGACAGGTATGATATATCCAGCTGTAGAGAGGCAGATGCCAAATCCTAGAGAGAGTTTAATTTTCAGCATTTTCTGCTGACTTCATGTTTTGGGATTCTTTGGGTGGGTTGTGCTTCTATGGGAAAATAACTGTCTCTGGTCAGGGCCACCCTGCACATCTGAGAATGCTGTATAAGGGTGTTGGAATGGGCCTTTAGACACTCCGGCAAATGAGCTCCATTGTGGGAGATTGTGGGAGAGGCATTGTAGCGTCATGTTCGATAGAAGGACTCTGGAATGAAACAGTCATGTTACGTCTGGAGGTGGACTGTGACCTGCTGTCCTGCTAGAAAATATATTTCCCAGTGATCGTAAACCCAGCTAGGGTAAAGAATTAAAGAAACCGAGTTTAAATTAAGAGAAGACAATTTATTTAGAGGACAATTTATTTAAAAGTGGTGAAAAAGGGGGGAAAGGAGATGATAGATAGCTACTCCAGGAGTAGGGAGCATTCAAAAGCGAAATCTTCGTTCTAGCTCTTTTTTATTGAGGTTTTTCCCTTGGGTTGGCCCTTGGAATCTGATTGCCTCTTGGGCTTGTCTGTCACCTCTGCCTTGATTTCCCTCAGCTCTGGTTTGGCAGAGGGCAAGCTTATGGGGAGGTGCCTTAGGGCTAGTTAATGCAGATGTAAGAGTCAACAGGGAGTCTGTTTTCTGTATGTTAATCAGATTACCTGGGGCCTTCCCAGAATTAGTCTCTTTGGCTTTATCTCCTTAACTGTTGGAATGTAGCTGCTTTTATGTTTAATGTCTGACAAGGCCTTTACCCTATCTTTTCCCTACCTATGGGGACCCGTCTCCCGACAGTTAGATGTAAATCCCAGCTTCTTCTCTTAAAGCTGGCTAATTGTAGTTTAGTTACTTAATCTCTCTGTGCCTCAGTTTTCTCATCTGTACAGTGAGGATGACAGTAGATCTCGATCAGAGGGCTGTTGGGAAGAAGATTGAGTTAATCCACAGAAATTGCTTATTCTGGTTTCTGTTGTAATACTAGACAGAAACTAGCTTTTATTGTTATATTCTTTCACTTCAGGAAACTTCACCATCATCTCGATATATAAGGCTGTCAGTTTGCTGAGGGATCATTGTTGTTTTATTGCCTTTGAGTTTTTTTTATTCAATTTTCCTTGAGTGGACTTATTCTATGTGAGTGCATTTTCCAACCTTCCAGCACCATGCGATGAGTCCGATATTAAGACTGGTGTGGGCCGGGGGATGTAGCTCAGTGGTAGAGTGCAAAGCCCTGAGTCCAGTCCTCAGGACTTTAAAAAAAGGGACCAGATTTGATCAGATTCTAGAGGAACATCACAAAAACAACGATGTGCCACTCAGCCCTGGAGGCTACAACCCAAGGTCTAGCCTTGGGTCGCTCTCCTGCAGAGTTCTGGAAGAGGCAGTCAGGACAGGGATGAGAGGGCGGGATCCCGAAGGGCAGATCAGGAGAGACAAAGCTTCTCTTCTAGTGCCTGGATCACAGGTTGCTGGGCAGACTCCATTCTTCCCCCAAACCTCCCCTGAGGACAGCTCCTTGAGGTCCGTTTCCTTCACTGTGCTCCACATCCCTGCTTCCAAGTGCAGGCTGAGTGAAGTAAACACTCCATCTGCAAAGGAGAGAGAATGAAATGCATCTCACAGGCTGTGAAGGAAATTCACGAAAATGGGAGTAAAGCTTCCTCCAGCACAACACTGGCCTCAGGTGCTGTGTGGAGAATGGTAGCTGTGTTGTCACAGCGCAGGAGGGGACGAATCAGGGACAGAGGCTGATACTGAATGTCTTTCTCCATTTCAGAGTGGAGAATGGAACTGGTCCACTCACAGCTACCCTAAATGACCTATAAGAATGGCCCCTGTTGCAGGTCATGCTGTATCTGATTACCTTGTAGAGTAATTTCTAAAACATCACATACCACCAGCCTCTAAAAAAGGGATTCATTGCCTAAAAAAATTGACTCATTCTATTCCAGGTTTAATTCCTTCAAACTTGATCCTTGGGAGGAGGATAGGAACTGTGTGTTTTTGCGTACAAATGTTTGGAACTCTACAGAATAACTACTAATGGAAACAGCTTCATCCTGTGTTTGAAAAAGCAGCCCTGCTGTGTACACAGGGATTCTGCTGTTTAAGCTACAGTCCTCTGCCTGTCCAGGTTGGCGTCACTGTCCCCCATCGCCATCCAGAAAGTGTGGCTCTAAGGACACAGGATGGTCCCTAGCTTCCCTCCTCTGTCCTCTCCTGGAGGGTGTAGGTGCCGTTCCTAGCCCATAACAGGCTATAGGGAGAGAAGAGTGAGAGGATAATGGTGTCACATGCCTGTAATCCCAGCTACTTGGAAGGCTGATGCAGGAGGACCACAAGTTCAAGGCCAGCCTGGGTAACTTAGTGAGACTCTGTCTTAAAATAAATGGCTAGGGAGAAGCCACAAGGTAGAGCAAGGTCCTGGGAAGGGGAAGCCTGACTCCCGGAGCCACATGGGGACTGGAACCTGGAGAACCGGCTCCTAGTTTAGGCCCCCGGGAAAAATGCAGGCGGAGCTTAGTGATGACGAACCAGGCTTTGACCTGGATTTATTTTGTATTCCTAATCATTATACAGAAGATTTGGAAAAGGTGTTTATTCCTCATGGACTAATTATGGACAGGACCAAAAGGCTTACTCGAGATGTGATGAAGGAGATGGGAAGCCATCACATTGTGGCTCTCTGTGTTCTCAAGGGTGGTTATAAGTTCTTTGCTGATCTGCTGGACTACATTAAAGCACTGAATAGAAATTCTGATAAATCCATTCCTATGACTATAGATTTTATCATACTCAAGAGCTACTGCAATGACCAGTCAACAGGGGACATAAAAGTAATTAGTGGAGATGATCTATCAACTTTAACTGGAAAGAATGTCTTGATTGTTGAGGATGTAATTGACACTGGCAAAACCATGCAAACATTGCTTTCCTTGGTCAAGCAGTATAATCCAAAGATGGTCAAGGTTGCAAGCTTGCTGGTGAAAAGGACTCCTCGAAGTGTTGGATATAGGCCAGACTTTGTTGGATTTGAAATTCCAGACAAGTTTGTTGTTGGATATGCCCTTGACTATAATGAATACTTCAGGGATCTGAATCATGTTTGTGTCATTAGTGAAACTGGAAAAGCCAAATACAAAGCCTGAGAGTTCAAGCTAAGTCAAGAAACATTGGGAGTCCTATTGATATCTCCAGCAAAATTATCAGATGTTCTAGTTTTGTGGCCGTCTGCTTAGCAAAGCTTTCTGCATGAACCTTCTAAGAATTTTACCTGTTTTGTATCTTAGAAATGTCAGTTGCCCCATTCCTGAACTTTTTATTTGCACTGCGAGCCTATAGACTATCAGTTCCTTTTGGGTGGGTTGCTTAACTTGTCAATGGAAAAGAAATCTCATAAACTATACCACTATTAAATCACAGTATTGAAATTGTATCTGTAAGAAATATTTAAAGAGAAAGATATTAGTTTTTTAATTGGTATTTTAATTTTTGTATATTCAGGACAGAACAGAGGTGAGTAAATATTGTTCATTATATTACCATGTGTTTAGAAGAGTAAGCAGTCAATTTTTTCACCGGTACCAGTGACAACATCTAAGAGGTTTTGTTCAGTTGAAAAACCCTGTTTTGGTAGTGTTGAATTTTTTCCCCACTAGTTCAAGAGTATTTCTCATTAATCTTTGTCAACGGTTTCTTTTAAGCAAATAAATAAATTTTAAAAAGTAAAAGAAAAATAAATAAATAAAAATAAATGGCTAGGGATGTAGCTCAGTGACAGAGCACCCCTGGGTGATTCCCAGTACTGGGGGAAGAAATCTCCCATTCTTAATCGGCACGGGAGGCCTCAACATACTCATGCAGGGGGACAACACAGACATGTCCTCAGGTGCCCCATCATCCTGGAAAGAAAAAAAGAGAGCGCCAGAGACTAAGCCCTCTGAAAAGTCCATTAGACATACCCTGAGCCCAGCTCCCACGTCTGTGTCTCAGGTAGAGGAGGCCCTACTCTCTGCCATGCTCCCCAAGGCAGGCATACAGCTCAGAATCCTGGGTGTGTCTGCGGGCTGGGGACTGTGCAAAACAGAGAGAACAGAAAGCCCCGTAGACGTCCTCCCCAGAGGTAGGCGCTTGGGAAATGCCTTTTCACATATTAAAATGTCTGTGCAGAATTCTGATTGTTTAATCTTGGTAACGACCCTAGAGGCAGGTAGAGAGGAGGACACTGAGAATAGAGGTTGTGTACCATGCCTGGGGTCAGGCACGGTGGTGGCGCCACGGTCTCGCACTCAGTGTGTGTTGGGTGACTCTGAGTCAGGTGTTATCTGCACTCCTCTGCGGTGGGCCAGGGCCTCTTGTCACAGATCCCAGACTCTTCCTGAGAAAGAAATGGTTAGATGCCTTTGAGAGGTTGAGGAAGTAGGGTTGTTGTCTCTGAGGCCCACAGGGAGCCTTGTCAAAGGAACAGCCCCCTGTGGGTTGATAAAAACAAGCCTGGTAAAACAACACCGAGAGAACCCCAAAGCCCCCCAAAGCCCAAAACACAACAACGAGAACACAGCTTCTTCCTGAGAGCAGGTGTCCCTGTTCCCTGCTGAACTGTGATCCTTTCTCTGCAGTGATGGAGACGGCCACCAGGACAGCACAGACAACTGCCCCACTGTCATCAACAGTGCCCAGCTGGACACAGATAAGGATGGAATTGGTGACGAGTGTGATGATGACGACGACAACGATGGCATCCCAGACCTGGTGCCCCCGGGTCCAGACAACTGCCGGCTGGTCCCCAACCCAGCCCAGGAGGATAGCAACAGTAAGCAGGGTCCTTCCAGCCAGGCCTGGGTGCTCATCTTGCCCAGGCACTGGGGACTCGGCAACCCCAGCTCTGCCACTCCTTGGTGGCTGCTGCTTCACGCTAGCTTCTGCATGTAGCTACAGCTTTGTGGACAGTAGGCCACAGAGTGGTAGAGACAGCAGTGTCCAGCTCGGTCAGAGCTGCCTGGCTGTGCATCTTCTTGAGCAGCCCGGAGTGAGATCACATAGAACAAGGAAGCAGTCGCGTGCTGTGTGCAGTTCAGTCCCCAAGGGACTTGGAGAGCCACTCTGCTGCCTTGCTTGTTCCTTCAGCTGGTAGTTCTAGGAGAGGAGTGGCTAGAAGGAAGGGCACAGCAGAAATGGTAAAGGCAAGAGCCGCAGACTGAGATGCCTGCAGGGGCCATGCAGGTAAGGAAATGTGTGTGCTGAGATGACAGGGAGTTAGAGGGACTGTGGTCACTGCGACGGGGCTCATCGAGGTGATGCAAATTCAGGTGTTTCAAATGTCATGTCAGCTGAACAAAACACACTCATGGGCCAGGTGCAGCTTAGGGGCCACCAGAAGTGACTCTCAGAGAGATTCTGAAGGCAATAGTAATTTCCCTGCTTTGTGTATAATATAATCCAGGAAATGTTATAGTTATTTGCTTTTATAAGATCAGGCTTACGATCCTTCAGGTGGTGAACCCCACTGTTCATGTTAAGAACTTCTGGGGACAGATTGGAAGGCAGCTGTTCAAACTGATCTTACGAGAAGGTCCAGGTGTCTTGAGGGCTGGCCTGGTCGCTCACCATGACAGCTCCAGGGTAGAGGTCTGGGGCTGTCTCAGGCAGTCTCCTTTCCTGTCCCTGCAGCAGACTGTCACACCAGGGGTGGCGGCTCGGGCTTCCTTCTGTCCCCTTGTTTAGCCTCCTTGCTCGATTGAGGACTGATGGGCATGGAGTTGTCGAGTCTCACCCTTTTCTTCCCCACACAGGAGACGGGGTGGGAGACATCTGTGAGACTGACTTCGACCAGGACCAGGTCATTGACCGGATTGACGTCTGCCCAGAGAATGCAGAGGTCACCCTGACCGACTTCAGGGCCTACCAGACAGTGGTCCTGGATCCTGAAGGGGATGCCCAAATTGACCCCAACTGGGTGGTCCTGAACCAGGTCAGTGTCACACACTTGGAAAGAGCTCAAATCTGCCTCTCAGCAGAGGCCCTTCTGACAGCATCAGGCAAATTTTAGAGGACGTTGGCTACAAGCCAGGCAGTATGCCTCATAGCAGCCTGAATAAGAGTGCTGTGCTTTCATCATGCCCATTTTACAGAAGATGAAGTTGAGTCTTGCAGAGCTTCAGTGATTGCTCATGATAGCCCTGCAGTCCATTGCTGAGATGGTTGAAATTGGAACCCAGGCAGTCTGACCCTAGAGCCACACTCCTGACCTCTGCAGCAAACTGTTTGCCTGTGTGTCCTCACTGTGTAACTACAGAAAGAAGGCACAGAGAGGCTTTCCAGTCACAGAGAAAATCATATTTGTTAGCAGCGTCTGTTGTATGTTTGCCAGTTAAGGATGCATTGAATCAGTTTAAGTGAAAGTCTTAGCAAAGTTATTTCTATTCAGCGTTGAGCCTTCTTTAAACCTTCTTTACCAGTTTGTACTTTCTCTGAGTTCATAACAGGATAGAGTGACTACTGACAAAGTGAAATCGTACATGGAAATCGACATCACTGGCCATCACTCAGTGCATAAGGTTCTGGGCTTCTCTGTGTTCACTCAGCCCCTTCAGGATTTCTCTGAGCTCCCTCACTTCTCTCTACAGGGCATGGAGATTGTGCAGACCATGAACAGCGATCCTGGCCTGGCTGTGGGTAGGTCCAGGGCCCCATTCAGATAGAATCCAGAAGGTCCAGGTGTCTTGAGGGCTGGCCTGGTCGCTCACCATGGTCCAGGGCCCCATTCAGATAGAATCCTGCCAGCTGTTCATGTGATTTGTCTGTTTTTCTAATCATATCTGATTTCTACAGGGTACACAGCTTTTAATGGAGTTGACTTCGAAGGGACCTTCCACGTAAACACGCAGACAGATGATGACTATGCAGGCTTTATCTTTGGCTACCAAGATAGCTCCAGTTTCTACGTGGTCATGTGGAAGCAGACAGAGCAGACATACTGGCAAGCCACGCCCTTCAGAGCTGTGGCAGAGCCTGGCATTCAGCTCAAGGTGTGGGGGCTCGGAGCACCTCATCTTCCTTTCTTCTGGGCCTTCCACCCTCCCTTTAAACTCCAAGTTCTCTTATATGGAGAATTTAGGAGTCGATCTAAGAAATTGATGGAATCGATGCTCATGTTCAGGTCCGGGAAGCAGAGCTGTCACAGGGCCTTGCCTTCATTCCTGACTCTGGTGGGAACAGCAGAGTGGGGTCGGAGAGGCGGGGAAGGTTGGGGTGCATCCTCAGACTCGCTGATTTGGAAGCTGGCTAGTGACTTTGTCAGTGAGGTCAGCCGTTGTCAAGAGGGCTGATGGGTTACCGCCGTCTGTGCTGCCGGGATGGAAGGCGGGCTTCGACAGCCGGACGCTCGGCGGGAGCCCTCTCTGGGGACGTGTAGCGGGAAAAGGTGGAGTGAGCTCTGTGTGCAGTATTGTTCACTGCTCTGTACTGAGGGGCTGTGGTCACTTTCACAGAACTGACATTTAGGTGTCTGTGCTTTTGTCCGAGTCCAACTATAACCACGAATTTACCACTATACCCTCATTTCTGACACAGGAAGCAAGAAGGAAGTCTCTATATCCTGTTCTAATGCCTTGATTGTGTCTCCGTCCAGGCTGTGAAGTCAAAGACGGGCCCCGGGGAGCATCTCCGGAACTCCCTGTGGCACACAGGGGACACCAGCGACCAGGTCCGCCTGCTGTGGAAGGACTCCAGGAACGTGGGCTGGAAGGACAAGGTGTCCTACCGCTGGTTCCTGCAGCACCGGCCCCAGGTGGGCTATATCAGGTAGGTGGAGGCTCTCTCCTGCCCTGGCACCAGAAGCGAAGTGCATACTCCATTTTGCACCTGGAACGGGTTCCCCGAGCATCCCTGACCTGGATAGTCCTCCAAGACTTGCCAGGGCTCCCAGGAAAGGCTGGTGAGACACCCAGGCCTAGACTGACACCCAGACAGGAGGGCCAGCTGGGGATGGAAGGAGTGTGGGGGAGGCCTCATGGGGCAGCCACAGAGTGGGCCTGCTGATGGGCATGAGGTGAAAGGTGTGGGTGAAGTGTCACCATGCCCTCCCCGCCGCCATCCGGATCCTGTGTGATTTACATGGAGCACCCTGAGCCCCGACTGCCTGTGTTCCCCGATGGGTTGTAAACTTCAGGTGGGCAGCACCTGTGTCCTTTCCATCTTATTTTCCCCAGTGCCCAACCCAGCTCCTGGTACAAGCTGTTCCTCATGGAGGCCAGCGTGATCTGCCTTCTTTCTTTTTAGGTTTATGGTTTTTAACTAGTTGCAGGAATTATGAGGGCTTAGGGGTTTATCTTTGAAATTTAGACAATGTACTTAGGTTTTCATTCCTGTCACTCACAAATCAGCCTGCATGACAAAGGAATACGAATTTCCCCCTGAGTAGGGCAGGAAAGCAGTGGTGGGAAAATTAATGTTGTGAGGGCTGATTTCTATTTTGTTCTTTGTGACATTATGTCGAATGTACTCAGCTGGTCTCTCAGTAAGACAGACCACGCATCCATTCCTGAACTGCTGTGGAGGTGACATTCAAATACAGGTTGATGTGTATGCAGTGTAAATATTACAGTAGTATTGTTAACAGTGATATGGAGTCCTAAAATGGTGACAACTCATAATTTTTAGACAAAGTACTCAGTACTTCCCCAGTTTACCTGGAAATTTCAATTTATATTAAAATCAGTACAAAATATACATGATGTTCATAAGCGAGAGAGAGTTATGTTCTTGGTCCCAGTTATTATAAACAGTCTGTTCACCTTCCTACATGCCTACAAGAATACTTCAAAAGTGTTCAGGATAAAGGACAAGTTTTGACTGTTCTCTCTGGGGTGTTATAAACCATCCATTGTTCCTGGCTTTTGTCACTTACTGCTACTATGACAACCCAAAGTCCCCCCACAGATGTCTGACCCTCTCTGAGGGAGTGTTGTCTCCTGTTGAGAGTGATGGCTCTGAGAGTCACTGAATGATGGAAACCAGACCTTAGGCAGAACAGATATCCATATTAGGTAGCTCATAAAACAGTCCCCAAGCCTCTTGTCCATGACATCAGACAATTTCTTTTCAACTCCTCAGTGAGTACCTATCAAATTTACTCTGTGCCCAACATCATGTTGAGCCAAGCAGGGAAGATATAGACATACAAGTCCTGTCCTGGAGGAGCTTCCAACCTAATGGGAGGTTGGACCAGCTAGAGCACAATCCAGGTCAATGGAAAACAGAGTGTCTGAGTAAAGAGGCAGGTGTATCAATAAAAAGAGACTCTGGGTCTCACCCAAGGGCACTTCCCCCTGGTTGGGGTTCCATGGAGACCTGCTATGCCTGTGTTGTCTGCAGGGTACGATTTTATGAAGGCTCTGAGTTGGTGGCTGACTCTGGGGTCACCATAGACACCACAATGCGTGGAGGCCGACTTGGCGTTTTCTGCTTTTCTCAAGAAAATATCATCTGGTCTAACCTCAAGTATCGCTGCAACGGTAATGTACATTCTTATTACTGCACAGTATTATTACTAGAATTAATCACGTATTGCCATCTTGTTTTTGTAGCACACTTTCCCTGCAAAAGTCCAAGGCTCATGCCACATGTTCATTAAAGCCTGGTAGTCGCAGTGTAATAGCAGTAAAAATTAGACCTAATTTTTCATATTTTATAGATGTGGACCCTGAGACCTATACAATTTAACTGCCTGGTTTAAAGTTTGGGGGTTCAGTGAGAAATTCAGTCAGGTTTAATACAGAGGCAGCCTTTTTCTCATATGGCTCAAACATAATCAGCGACTGAAAAGCCACTCTGCTAATTTTCTTTAGGCCTCTGAATGAGCACTGCTGGGTTTTAAGTCAAAAGTGTGCCAAGTGTTCTGAAAAAGAAAATGGCCGCAGGGACTTGCAGGGCTTCTTGGGCAGGCTGAGAGCTCCACTCACAGGCGGTCAGTGTGGCTGCAGCAGGATTCCTGGTGGGAGGAGCCTGACTGACCAGCTCCTGTGATCTTGTTGCAGACACCATTCCCGAGGACTTCCAGGAGTTCCAAACCCAGCATTTTGATCGCTTGGATAATTAAACCGAGGAAGCAATCTGTAACTGCTTTTCCAAACATGAAAACTGTATCTTTAAACTTCCTATAATTTCTTTATATACAGTGTGGCTTTCTTTTACCAACCCAGACATATCAGAACTTTTTATATGAATGTGGAAATAAAGAAGGAATCATTTCTAACAACTGTGTTGCTGCCCAAAAGTTGCTTGTGTGTGGCTGGAGTTTGATGGCAGACCTCATTCTCTGAGGGATTCACTTTGAATTTGTGAGATGATCTTGTTTGCTCAAGCTGGATGGTCTGTGGAGTTGAACTTGCACATGAATCAGAAGGCCCAGACACAGCACCTCATCTGAGGTCATCTTAATTAGTTTCACACAAAATGCCTCCCCTCAGCAGCCCTCTCATGATGGGTAGAGAGTCCCAGAAACAGGAACCCAGGGCCACCTTCTTTTCCCTATGAAGACTCTTTCTGATTTATCAGAAGTCAGACTTGCCCAGTTTTTTTTTTTTTTTTTGATATTCTGCCACCTCCAACAAATTTCTACAGATAATCACATCTGAGCCAATGACTCTCCTTTCTCGCTGTCTCTCTGTCTTTGTGTCTGTCTCTCTCTCGGGTTATGGATGATCATCTCCCAACAGCAAGAGGTCATGGAGGAGAGCTCATCTGCAGAGGAGGAGGAGAAAAAGGCGGAGGGGTCCCTCACTTCAAATGAGATTAGGGAGATGTGTAAAATGTGGGAAACTGCAAAATTTTGTAGACAAGTACCACCCGAATAAGAATGTAGCAGTGCAAGTGATGAGTCTTTGACAGTGCAATGTCACGTTTCTGTGAAATCCTCAAAAAGAGGCAAAAGCAAGTATCACTGGATAGGATCCTTGTTAAATTTACACAAAAAGAAAAATTTCACTGAGTCAATAGATAGCAGTGATTTTGGTAGTGACAATGAGAGTAACACAATAACCTTCCTCTCTTGTCTCTCTCATACCAGCCACAAAGGTTTTCAAGGTAAGTGCATGTTAATTTGTTTGTCTTTATATTTTGTATTTTCTTTATTATTTTATGTTATATTACAGTATTGTAATCATTTTTATATAAATATTTTTGGTTTGTGGAATGAATCATCTAAGTTTCCACTATTTCTTATAGGGAAATTTGCTTTGATATACAAGTGCTTTGGATTACAAATACATTTGTGGAATAAGTTATGCTCGGAAATCAAGGTTTTACGATATGCTTATTGAAAATAAAGGATTTTGTCTTTACTACAGTCAGTATCTCACAGTATGAAGAAAACATCTAATAAACATTTGTTGGATAAATAACAATGATGGCGTAGTGTACATGGATAGTGTACACTCTCCTGCGGTTCAAAAAGCTGCTCACAACACATGTTCTAACTGTAGTAGTATCAGGAGTTATATGTGCAAGGTAGAAACTTGCATAATTTGTACATTTGCCTTTCTTTTTTTCCAGCTGTTAGCCAATAATCTGGGGACATTGTATAAATTCCCTAGAAATTTATTTCGAAGAATATTGCTAGGTAGTAATTTCAGACTTTCCAGAAGTAGATTAAATCATAAAAGATAAGTACTCCTAACACGGCGCTACCATGATTTTAGCAGTCATAAAATATAATAGTGTATGCATGAGTAATATGAGACCTGGAGGACACCCCCTTTACACTTAAACTCGATAGGCATGTGTTGCCTTATGTAGAATTCAAGATGTCTGATTTATATCAAGATCTTCAGGGGTGGAGAGCTCAAGCCTGTTCACTGCTACCAATGCTGCCTACCTAGTCACCCGGGGGAAACTGCTACAGGAGCAGTCCAAGGATCTCTGAGTCATAAGGCTGCTATAACCTCTTCTCAGTCTATGGTCAGGAGGTCCACATCCACAAATATTCCCCCTTCTAAAATCCCAGGGAGAAGTGAATTGGAGGTTGTCATAGCTCACCCTTCCCCTTTTCCTCACCTTTTATATCTCACGGAAAGGTAATTTCTTGAGCCCTTACATCCTCTGGGAACACTGGTCCACTTGGTCTTACACCTATTCTATGGTACAGATTGACCATACCTTTACAACTATTTTAGAACCCTTCTGTGACGCTTTTGACATTTTACATTACAGTCTCAAGAAAGGTCGCAAATGCTATTCTTGACTAATTGTCCTTCTGATCACTAAGTGTATCAAATTCTACATGCAAAATATACTAATTCTATAGGAAAACATTTGCTACATATGCAAGACAATTAGAATAAATAGGAGCAGAAACTAACTCTTCAATTTTTAGGACTTTTAGTGAGCCAGTTGTTTTGACTGTTGATAGTTTGAAATTGGCCATTGTAGGAGTGTTTACACCATGGAAATTGGCAAACACTACTAATTGGGGCTCTGAAGAGCTGGTGATTAAACATGTATCAGCACATAGCCAGGAGCACTATCTTGTCCTACTTGCAGTCATGCCCTCCTTGTATCTCAGAAGCTGAGATGGAAAGCGTGAACCTTTCAGAAAACTTTGAAAGAGGTTGAGAAATAGAAAAAAAAAGTGTGAAAACCAGGAAACACTAGAAAAAGTTTAGCCAGATAGACTCTGGGAACAGGCTAGTGTGTGTGGTACATTCATTCCTAGGTTACTCCCTGGGCTTTTCAAGTGCTTTTAACAGTCAACCTTATTTCAGTGACTCCTATTAGAATTCTATTGGGTTAGTAAGAGTCTCATTTAAATGTAATTTAAAAACAGCTCCTGTAGTTGGAGTGGCCACCACTCAGTTGTCCGCTACTATGAATTCATTCCAATGCCTATGCTCTGCTCACTTCTCACTAGGGGAACTGAGGAAATGAGAGGTGTGGCTGGCAAGGAGGATCGGCATGTCAGTGTGAAGAAAGGACAATCCTTAGGTAGAAGCTTACTGCTAGGGGTTTAAATAGGAAGTGGTCCCAAAGGCTCATGTGTTGAAAGTGACAGTCAAGATTTTGGAAGGTTTTTGAATCATGAGAACTATAACTTCACCAGAGGACTAATTCTTTGGTGGATTAATTATTTGATGACATTATTGGAAGGTGATGAAAATTTAGAAGGTGAAACCTGGTTGAAGGGAGTGAATAATGGGAACACGCTCTTGGGAACTGTATCTTGACTCTCTCTCCACCCCCTTCTTTATTGCCATGAGGTGAGCAGCTTTACTCTATCACACCCTTCCACCATGATGTTCAGAACTAATGGAACCAAAAAACCATGGACAGGAACCTGTGACTGTGAGCCAAAGTAAAGCTTTCTGCTATAAGTTGGTTTCTCAGGTATTTTATCACAGTGATGGAAAGCTGATGAGCACACCCACAAGACACAGAGGAGAGTTCTTGTGGCTGGGAAAGCCACCTAGGCATCATGAGAAGTCCTGGGCATGGGAGCAGGTGCAGAAAAGGAGGTGTAGCCTCCATCAAGAAAAAAAAAAAGACAGGAAGTGCTTCCTTCTTCCCACCAGGTTATCAGTCCTGTGTTTCACAATTACAATTTGCCATAGCTTAATTTTTGAAGATGGGCTATAGAATCAAAGAAAATGAGAGAGGTGCAGAATCCAGTCTTTTTTAAATACCTGCAAGTATTTTTTTTTTTTTGGCCAAAACTAGAAAAGTGGAAAAATAAGTAGCAAAACTACTTCTCATCCAGAGGTGAAGCAACTTGAGAACTATGTGTAAGTCACATGGTTTGGAAGCAGTGAGATATGAAGTGCTTCTGTTTGGAAGGAATATGCTTGGAGTCTTAGTAACACTGGGACTATAAAGGATTCAACATTGTTTTCAGAGACAGGTAAAAGCCCCTTTCAATGTCCATAACTCCAAATCTTACATCCTTGTCTAAATCTTTGGTTATTAACAACTACAACCCATTGCAAAACTCATCCCAAATTTCTGGAGATAGTATAGGTTCTGGAGATAGTATAGTAAAGTCCCCTCAACGGACACACACTAAATGAACTAAGTTACTTCTGCCTCTTAAAGGTGCCACTGCCTGTCTGTAGTGCCACAGGCTGCTGACTAAACCTATAATACATGGGCCTTTGGGGGACACTTCCAAACTACAACAGAATTATTAAGAGATATTTAAAGCATTTTAAATGCTTAAGAAAATTTGGCATATTAGAAATCTGCTAAATTGAACTTGTGATTCCAATTTAAAATGTGTAGCCAAGTACTTGACATGTGCTTTTAAACTGAAAGGTATTGGTGAATTTGGTCAAATATGTATTATAAATAATATTGTGGTGGTTAAGATGATTTATAATGTACCGTATTTATAAATTTGTTGTTTTTAAAAGATTTAAGTCCCCATGTGGGCTTCATCAGAAAAAATGATAGAAAAATTATGTGTTAGAATTATCGATGCAATTTAAAATGTTTAAGAAAATTTAATTAAGTTTACAAATGGCACTAAGCATTAAAGCTTAAAAGTGACTATAACTTTTGCCATGGAGTATATTCATATGCTTATAGAGTATAATACAGCAATGAGATATTTGAGTTGCACTTATAAACTTACGGTTTTGAAATTTTTAACTTTAATTTTTAAATATTTAAAATTTAAATATTAACTTTAAAAACCAAGGTCGCCATAAATTGTGATTTCTGCACACAAAAGCTGTTCTTATAAGCAAAAAACAAAACCAACAAAAACTAGCTCAGTGACAGTCAAACTGATAAGAATTTTTTCATTGGGGGTGGGGTGGGGCTTAGGGAAATACATCTTGAAGACTAAATAAATGGCTTATAGTCATTCTAGAAGTCAGTCTGCTGCTACACAGGGGTAAAAGGGACTTTGGGATGGCTATCCCAGCTCAATGAGCAACTTTCTGCAATATGGCCAAGTGGGCTGGGATCACATACTCTCAGCCCCAAAACTTGTATCCTTCACCAGAACCCCAGCAGAGACTAACACCATGCTTTTGAACTTCCCACCCTCAAGAATGATGAGCCACATAAACTTCTTTCTTTTATAAGGGGCAAAAGCACAGCAGAAAAATTAGAAAAACTAAATTTTGGCCCAGAAGGAACCACTTTAAAACATATGGCCATAGGAGTTGTGGCTGCTGAAGAGGTGAACACAATTAAAAAGAAAGCAAGAACTTTGTACAGGAACAAGAAGAAAGATACCTTAATAACATCTCAAAAGTCATCAAAACCTCACCAATTATAGGTTCAAGAGTGTAAGACATCAACCTTTTATTTGAGAAGTCCTTGGGACCCCTGCTTGAGAAGGGCCTCCTAGGGGATTGGTTCCCTAGGATTCATTTTACTGTGCTCAGCCATCCAGACACTCAGAGGCCACTGCAGCCTTTATCCAAGGGACTGTGGCTGTTATTCCTACTGGCAGAAGACCTCCAGTTTGTCTGTCTGATGCTGGTTTTACCAGTGTGGAGAATGCAAGAGTTGGGGGTCAGGAAGACTTCCACTCAGATTTCAAAAGAAGGTCTTGGGAGCCAAGCAAGGAGCCCCTGAGAGGACAGTGTATGACTCTGTGAAAATGAAATCAAAGATGCAGTGGAGACCCTGGAAAGTTGGAGATACCAGGAATGTGGAACATTTACCATAGAAAAGCTGTAAAGTGCAAGCAGAACCAGCTCAAGAGAGAGGCCATGTGGGCTGCAACCAGCAAGGCTATAGGGGCGAGACTCTCTGTAACTCACAATTTACTGCCATGTGCCTTGTTATGATTTAGATCAAGAATGTCCTCCAAAGGCCTCAGTACTTATAGATGGGGCTTTTGGAAGGTGATCGAATCATGGGAGCAATATAGATATGTCATTGTTAGGAGGTGGAGTCTGGTTGGAAGGAGCAGGTCACTGGGGGCATGACTCAGAAGGATACATTTCACTTCGTGGGTCTTCACTTCTCTCTTATTCCAGTCACTATGATGGGAGCAGCTTTCTCCATGGCAGGCCCTTTCATGATGCTGTTTCTGTGTTCGAGTCTGCCAACAATGAACTGACTATTCTAAAACTGTGAACCAAAATAAACCTTTCTTCCTTTAAATTGTGAGTGTTAAGTATTGTGTCCCAGTGATAAAGAAAGTGACTAAGACAGCTTTTGGTACCAAGAATGGACTTGTTATTGTAACAATACCTGACAATGTGGTTTAGAAGCCTTTAGAACTGGTTTGTGAGAGAAATTTGGGAAGGGTTGGAAATGCCAAGTCCTACAATGCTGTAAGCTGAACTTGATGGGAGATTCTTGTCAGAACTCAGTGGATCAGAATGCTAATAGGAATGCAAATGGTAAAGGGCAGGCTCGGGCTGTTTCAGTTGGGAACAAGGACTCTGTTGGCAGTCGGAGTTGAGCTCATGCATTATGTGTTGGCAGAAAATTTGTCTACATTTTCTTCATGTTCTGAGACTTAGCAGGATACTCAGATTAAGAGGCATTAATCCAGAAGAGAAAATTTCAAGGCAGCCCAATGTTCAGGCTGTGGCATGGTTACTGTTGGGGCCTTTTAGCCAGCTCTACATTGAGAATCAAGAGTAAATGGCACAGCTGAGTGGTTTAGAAAGTTTTATGCTTCACGGGAAAGGAAGCACCTGTAAAGTTGAGGCCTGTAAAGTTTTGACTGAGGAGAGCTTGGTTACTGACAATACTAGCATTAAAAAGAAGCCAAGAACATTACATCAGAGCAATAGAAAAGATGCCTTGAGGGCATCTGAAAAAATCAGCAAGACCCAACTCTTTGTAGATTAAGGAGTGCAAAAGTGAAAGACTTTGAGAAGAGATCCCCAGGGCACCTTGATCAAGGAGGGCCACATAAAGAATTGGTTCCTTGGGATTTGATTCATAGTGCACAGCTATCCAGGTACTCAGAGGCCTCTGCAGCCATGATGCAAGGGGATCTGGCTACTGCTTCTGGTAGCAGACCTTGGTGTTATTACAGGCATGTAGGATGCAAGAGTTGTGGGTTCAGGGGGGCTTTCATTCAGATTTCAGAAGAAGGCCTGGGAGGCAAGACAGTGTACCTCTGAGAGGACAGTTCATAAAGGTGTGAGAATGATGCCAAAAGAACAGTGTAGACCCTAAGCAGTTGGAGAGGCCAAGAGTTTGGAATGTCTGCTGAGGAAAGGTGCTGTCTGTGAGTGAAGCCACCCTGAGAGAGAAGCCATGAAGGCTGCAACCTGCAGTGTTGGGGGGTGGTAGCTACTGAAGCCATTTGGAGCTCACATCTTTTCCCTGGGTGCCGGGCATGGAGTTACAGGATTTGCCTAGCTGAATTTTGGTCTCACTTTGATCTCATTCCTTTCTATCCTCCTATTCCACTGTTTTAGAATAGGAATATATACCCTGTGTCACTGTATGTAGGCAGTGTTTAATTTTCCTTTTGATTTTTTACAGGGCCTCCCAGCTAGAAGTTTGCCTTAAATCTCAGTGGAGACTTTGGACTTTGAGTTTTTAGCAGTGCCGGAACTGTTAAAAGGCAGTAGTTTTTAGAGATGGACTAAATGCATTTTGCATAAAGAAATCCACATGTGACTCTGGGGAACCAGAGGCAGAATATTATGGTTTAGATCAAGAATGCCTTCCACAGGCCTTATGTGCTCATAGGTGGGGCTTTTGGAAGATGATTGAATCATGGGAGTAATACAGATGACTTGCTGTTAGGAGGTAGGATCTGGTCAGAAGAAGTGGGTCCCTAGGAACATGACCTGGAAGAGAGTATCTCATTTCCTGGCTCCTCCCTTCTCTTTCTACTTCCTGTCTGCTATAATGTGAGCACCTTTTCTTTGTGGCAGACCCTTCCACCAGAAGCTGAAACTTCTGAAATAGTGAGCCAAAGTAAATCTCTCCTCTTTTAAATTGAGGATGTCAGGTACTGTGTCTCTGGGATGAGAAAGTGACTAAGACAGTTCTGGGTGCTGGAGAGAGAGCTATACGACTTAATGTATGCCCTGTTGAGTTTTAGTCTTGCTTTGGCCTAATTCTTTTCTATCCCTCTGTTCCTCCCTTTTGGAATGGTATTATTTCCTCTTATTTGTTTATTTATTTATTTATTTGGCCATACTGGAGATCAACTTGAGGGATTTTGCACTAAAATACATTCCTACTCTTTAAAAACCTCGTTTTGTTTTGTTTTGTGACAGTGTTGTGCTAAGTTGCTATGTTTTCCAAGCTGAGCTTGAACTCATGATCTTCCTGCCTCAGCCTCCCAGATCACTGGGATTACAAGCTTGCAACACCATGCCCAGTGGTGTTTTTCCATTTTTTTCTTTCATTTTTCCTTTCTTGACTTTTTTCTCTCATACTGGGGATTGAGTACAGGGACTCACACATGCTAAGTGAACATTCTACCACTGAGCTACATCCTCAGCCCTTTTGAAATGTTATTTTGAGTAGGGTCTCACTAAGTTGCCAAGTCTAGACTTCAACTTGAAATTGTCTTGCCTCAGCCTCCCAAGTACCTTGGATTACAGGCATGCAGGACTACATCTAGCTCTTCTTGACTTCTTTTAGTTTGTTAGAACATCAGCTACTGTTCCAGCTGTCAGAAAACCTTGTGATAAGACGTATTCATCTCATCGCAATACAGGTATTGATATTTAACCACTTTGAGATGTGAAATCTTTATATTTGTTTAGTTTCCTTGAGTCTGCCCAATAGTTCGATAATATCGTCTTGAGTACTCCTTTGAAATAAATCGAACCCACATCATATAGTGTCATAATGTTTGTTTAAATATAATGTTTGCATCAAATATAATTTTGAAAACTCATGAAAATTAAAGTTGATTGTATTTTTTTCAGTTTTGCTCTTTCCATTTTTTTTTCTCTACTTCCCCATGTTCCAAGATTCCTTCTTTTATTATTTCATTTGTTTGGAGAGCTTCCGTAAGGGTAAGTGAACAAGTGATAACTCTCTTAGTTGTTTTTCATCTGAGAATAAACCTGAAACTGATTGTCTTTCTTCATGAAGAAAAGTCTTCTCACATGTAAAGTTGGTGTGCTTCATGGTGGTTCTTTTCTGTAAGCAGCTGGACAGAATTGTGTCACCCACTTCTGGCCTTAAAGTCTCTCATGGAAAATCCGCTGTCATTTATCCAAATGTAATGCATTTCCCTCTGGTTCCTTTCAAGAATTTTTCTTTATATTTAATTTTCTGAAGTTTATGCATACTAGGTATAAATTTTTTGTTTCTCTAATTGATGTTCATTCAACTTCTATAATTTGCAGCTTTCTGAGTTTCATTATGTTTGAGAAGTTACCAGTCATTACTTGTTTGAGTACTCTCTCAGTTTCCTCACTTTCTCCTTTCATTCTGTTTCTCTAATGATATGAATGTTAGTACTTTGTTATTGTTTCATAGGTTCCTAAGGATCTGTTCTTTTCTTAAAAATCTATTTTCTCTTTATTGTTCAAAGTGAGTAAATTCTGCTGTTGTATCTTTGAGTTCACTGATTTTACTCCATGTCATTTCTACCCTAGTGTTGAGGCCATTCAGTGAATTTTAAATTTTGGTTATTATATTTCGATGATATGATTTCTATTTGGTTGTTTTTTTTTTATTTGGTTGTTTTTGGTAATATATATTTTCCATGAGAATTTCTACTTTTCACTTGTTTCAAGAGTGTCCAGTATTGTTTATTGAAACTTTTTAAAAAATTTATTTTAGTGGTACATTTTAGATGTACATAGTGGTAACATTCATCATAGGGGATTTGTACCTGTACATGATATATCTTGTTGCTTCTTTTTTTCCCATTCCCCTTCCCTCCCTTCACCCCCTCCTCCCTCCTTACTTACAAAAGATTTGTTTCCATTTTTTCCTTCCATTTCTTATTTCTCTTGTCCCTCTGTTCCTTTCCCCCACCTTGTTCCCTTTCCCATTTGGAGATTTTCTTCCCTTTCCCAATATAATATATTTTAGTCTTTATTTACACTTTCAGTTTCTCACACTAGAGAAACAATGCAGTATTTAAACATGTGTGTCCGATTTATTTCACTTAACAGTATGGTCTCAAAATGCATCCATTTACTTAGCAATATCTCAAGCTTATCATTCTTTATGGCAGAGTAGTCTCCATTGTATTAAAAAACCCATGTTTTCTTTATCCATTCAGCAGTTGATGGGCATTTGGGCTGTTTCCAAGATTTAGCTATTACAAACTGTGCTGCTATAAACATGGCTGTGCATATATCACTGTGGTATGATGCTTTTAGTTCTTTTGGGATAATACCAAGAAGGGGAATAGCTGGGTCAAATGGAATCTCTAGTCCTGGTTCCCTGAGGAATCTCCACATTGATTTCCATAGCAGATGCAGCAGTCTACACTCCCATCAACAGTGGAGAAGGATTCCTTTTTCTCCACAGCCACTCAAGCATTTGTTATTGGCTGATTTGTTGATAACATCCATTCTTTCTGGAGTGAGGTGGAATCTCAGTGTTGTTTCAATTTGCATCTCTCAAATGACCGGTGATGTTGAACATTTTTTCATATGTCTATCTGCTGTTTCTACTTCTTCATCTGAGAAGTGTCTATTCATTTCTGCTGCCCACTTTTGGATTGGGTCTTTAAATTTGGGGGGTCTGTTTTTTTGAGTTCTTTATATATTCGAGATGTTAGTCCTTTGTCAGAGGAATAGCTGGCAAAAATTTTTTCCCACTCTGTGGGTTGTCTCTTCACTCTGTTGGTGGTTTCTTTTGCTGTGCAGAAGCTTTGAACAAGATCAGGTCCCAGTTGTTGATTCTTTGTGATACTTCCTGGGCAACTGGGGATTTGTTCATAAAGTCTTTGCCTACACCTATGTCTTCAAGAGTTCTACCTATTCTATCTTCCAATACATTTAGTGTTTCTGTTTTAATATTTAGATCTTTGATCCACTTTGATTTTATCTTAGTGCATAGGGAAAGATATGGGTCTAATTTTTACCTTTGGCATGTGGAGAGCCAGTTTTTCCAGCACCACTTATTAAAGAGGTTATCTTTCTTCCAGTGAGGTTGTTTGGCCCCTTTGTCAAAGATAAGTTGACTGAGGGTGTTTGGACCTGTTTGTTCATCTTCTAATCTGTTCCATTGGTCCTGGGGTCTGTTTTTGTGCCAATACCATGCTGTTTTTATTAAAGTAGCTTTGTAGTATAGTTTTAGGTCAGGGATTGTGATGGCCCCTGCTTTGCTTTTGTTGCCCAGAATTGCTTTTGCTATTCTAGGTTTCTTTTGGTTCCAAATGAATTTTAGGATTGTTTTCTCTAATTCTGTGAGGTATGCTGTTTTAGTTAGGTTTTCTCTCGTTGCTGGGACAAAATACCTGACACTCAAAGTTAGGGGAAGAAAGGTTTATTTGGCTCACAGTTTGTAGAGGTTTCAGTCCATAGTCAGCTGGGTCCAAGGCAGGGTGGCATGACAGACAGGCAGAACACAGCCAGGTAAGCAAGGAATGCCAGCAAGCAGCTAACCAGCGTCTTCCTGTACCTTGTATCTTATCCAGGTTACCTGGCTTTAGGGTGGGCAGTACTCCCACCCTTAATCCTAATACCCTTAATCTTAGTGTCACATCCTTGATCCCAGCAGAACCATGCCAAACCCATCAGTGGATTAATTTAGTAATCACAAACTCTAGATTCAGCTAGCTCTTACCACATGAGGCTTTGGGGGGACATCTAGACACAAACCATAACATATGCTATGGGTAATTTAATTGGGATTGCATTAAATCTGTATAGCAGTTTTGGGAGTATGGCCATTTTCACTATATTAGTTCTTCCTACCCAGGAGCAAGGGATATCTTTCCATTTTGTGATATCTTCTTCAATCTCCTTTTTCAAAGTACTGTAGTTTTCATTGTATAGATCTTTTACTTCCTTCTTCAGATTGATTCCTAGGTACTTCATTATTTTGGATGCTATTGTGAAAGGTGTTGTTTCCCTAATTTCTCTCTCGGTGAGTCTGTTGTTTGTGTGTAGGAATGCTATTGACTGCTGAGTGTTGACTTTGTATCCAGCTGCTCTGTTGAATTTGGTTATTAAATCTAGAAGTCTTTTGGTGGAGTTTTTGGGGTCCTCTATATAGAGTATCATGTCATCTGCAAATAATGATAATTTAACTTCTTCTTTTCCTATCCTTATTCCATTTATTTTTTTCTCTTGTCTAATTGCTCTGGCTAATGTTTCCAGAACTATATTGAATAAGAGTGGTGAGAGTGGACATCCTTGTCTTGTTCTGGATTTTAGAGTGAAAGCTTTTAGTTTTTGACCATTTAGTATGATGTTGGCTGTTGGTTTGTTATAGATGGCTTTTATCAGGTTGAGATAAAGACCGTCTATTCCAATTTTCTGCAGGGCATTTATCATAAATGGGTGTTGGACCTTGTCGAATGCCTTTTCTGCATCTATTGAGATGACCATATGGTTTTTGTCCTTGGTTCTGTTAATATGGTGTATCACATTTATTAATTTGTGTATGTTGAACCATCTCTGCATCCCTGGAATGAATCCTACTTGGTCATAGTGTATAATCTTCTTGATAACTTGTTGCATTCTGTTTGCCAGTATCTTATTGAGGATTTTTGCATCTATGTTCATTAATGAAATTGGCCTGTAGTTCTCTTTTTTTGTTGGATCCTTCTCTGGCTTTGGTATCAGGGTGATGCTTGCTTCCAGGAATGAATTTGGGAGTATTGCTTCTGTTTCAATTTCATTAAAGAGTTTCAGAATTAGTGGCATTAATTCATCTCTAAATTTCTTGTAGAATTCTGCAGTGAATCCATCAGGACCTGGGCTTTTCTTTGTTGGTAGGTTTTTAACTACTTCTTCAATTTCAGTGGCTGATATTGGGTTATTTAGAGTTTTTATATCTTCTTGATCCAGTTTTGGTAATTCATATGTATCTAGGAATCTGTCTATTTCTTCTGTATTTTTGATCTTTTTAGAATACAGGTTCTCAAAATAGGTATTGATGATCTTTTGGATTTCTGCCGGATCTGTTGTGATTTCACCCTTTTCATTCCTAATTGTATGAATTTGAGTCTTTTCTTTCCTTTTTTAAATAAGGTTGGCTAAGGGTTTGTCAATTTTATTTAATTTTTCAAAGAACCAACTCGTTGATTCGTTGATTCTTTGTATTGTTTTCTTAGTTTCGATTGCATTAATTTCAGCTCTAATCTTTATAATATTTTCCCTTGTACGGGCTTTGGATTTGAGTTGCTCTTCCTTTTCTAGAAGCTTGAGGTTCAACATTAGGTTGTTTATTTGAGCTTGTTCTGTTTTTCTGATATGGGCGTTCAATGCTATAAATTTCCCTTGTAGAACTGCTTTCATTGTGTCCCACAAATATCGGTAGGTTGTATTGGTGTTATCGTTCAGTTGCAGAAACTGTCTAATTTCTTCTTCAATTTCTTCTCTGACCCACTGATTGTTCAAGAGTGTGCTATTTAATTTCCATGTGTTTATGGAATTTTTGTGGTTTCTTTTGCTGTTTATTTCCAGTTTCAATGCACTATGGTCTGATAGTATGCATGGGATAATTTCAATTCCTTTGCATTTACTTAAGCATGTTCTATGAGCTAGTATGTGGTCTATTTTGGAGAAAGTCCCATGTGCAGCTGAGAAGAATGTGTACTCTGATGTTGTGGGGTGGAATACTCTGTATATGTCTAGTAGGTCCATTTGTTCAAGAGTTTGGTTTAGTTCTGATATTTTCCTGTTGACTTTTGCCTAGTTGATCTGTCGATTTGTGACAGTGGGGTATTGAAGTCCCCCATTACAATCGTATTGGTGCTTATTTGGTTTTTCATGTCTGTCAATATTTGCTGTATGTAATTAGGTGCACTGGTATTAGGTGCATATATATTTATGATTGTCATCTCTTCTTCTTGGGTTGTTCCCTTTACAAGGATATAGTGACCTTCTTTGTCTTTCTTAATGAGTCTTGGCTTGAAATCCATTCTGTCTGCAAATAGAATGGCTATCCCTGGTTTTTTCTGGGTTCCTGTCACATGAAATATTGTTTTCCATCCTTTGACTTTCAGTCTATGAATTTCTCTTTGAATTAAATGTGTTTCTTGTATGCAGCAGATTGCTGGGTCTTGCTTCTTGACCCATTCTGCCAGTCTGCTTCTTTTGATTGGCGAGTTGAGACCATTTACATTGATCGTTATAACTGACATATGTTGACTTATTCTTGTCATATTATTTACCTGTTCTTGGATTCCTAGTTTTCCCTTCTGTTTAATCCCTTGCCTTGCCTGAAGGATTCATTCTGTTGTGATTCCTGGAGTTATAGTCCTCATTTTCTCTTTCCAGAATGTCCTTCAGAATATTTTGGAGTGCTGATTTGGTGGTCATGAATCTCTTCAGGTGTTCTTTGTCATGAAAGTATCTTACTTCTCCATCAATTTTGAAAGACAATTTTGCAGGGTACATCAATCTGGGCTGGAAGTTGTTGTCTTTTAGGGCTTGAAACACTTCACTCCAAGCTCTCCTTAGCTTGAGGGTTTGTGTTGAGA